>PVIJ01015230.1:0-37289 GCA_004024925.1 Scalopus aquaticus
CCCCCTCCCCCTCCCCCTCCCCATCACCACAGTAAGAAAGAAGAGATGCTGGAGTTAAAGAAGAGCCCTGGGTCTCTAATGCCTGGCTGGGCTCTCTTAACTGAAGGGAATATCTTTCCCACTGTTAGGACCCCTTCCCTTGGACATTCACCTCTATTCGTTCCCTCCATCACTTCGTCCTATTCTCTTGGACTCTGAATTTGAGGGCTCTTGTGTAAGCTTAAATTCCCACCAGCTTATGATCCCCTCAGCCCCAGCGCCCTCCCGCTGAGAGCACCCTGACCAGGCATTCAGGGAACACTTATTCTTTGCAGGTTCCCACTCTTGGAGGGGTGCTCAGGCTGGTCCTTGAGCTCATCAATCTCAGATTATACGCTGGGCTCTGTGCCAGGTGCCTTCGAGTCAGAGGCCAAGCGCACTTTTTCCCAGTTCCCCCTTCCTTCTCCCCTTCTCCTCCACACCATCTTCTGGCAGGATCCACATCCTCTGGTGTCTTTGTGTACTTCATTCTGTTGGGTAAGTGTTGATTTCCTTCCTCATTACTGTCTCTCTCACTGGCCTCACTTCAAATCCTTTTTCTTTCCTTTCTTGTCAGGCCCTTCTGTTTCATTAAAAAACCATTTTTTTAATTGTTGTTCTTCCTAGTAGGGCATTCTTTGATTCTTTTGGTATGTTGCAGTTTGGTTTCTTCTCAGAAAAGGACCTTTGGGGGGCTGCCCTGTGGCAGGAGACTATAAATGGATTATCTGTGGCATGTGCTTGTGTATAGAGAAAGGACCGCTGGGGCTGTAGATGCTTCCCAGGCCTGATTGTGCCGGGCTCACCTGCTGCCGTAGCCAGCTCACCTGTGCACGAGCCAGCCCAGGCCCATCGAGGCCCTCTACCAGACTGACAGGATTCAGTTGTTGCAGCTCTGAGTTGTAATCCTGAAGGTAATTGTGGACGACAAACTCCAAGTCACCAACCTTAGAGTTGGAAAGCACCTCAGGGGTTTCCAAATGCCTATCTTGACCTGGCTGCTATAGAACCACCTGGGCAGGATTTCTCTCTGCCTTGGCAAAGTTGCCATTCTGGTGGAAAGGATTGAAAGTGATGGAAGAAAACACCAAATCATGAAGCGTTTTCTTCTGTGATAGGATCATGTGTAATTTTATTTTCAACTCTCAGATTTCTTGTTTTCCAATTTTTCTCCAGTGACATGTACTGCTTTTCTTACTAATGTAATTATTAGTAATGTTACTTCCAATTTAAAAAATGTAATCTAGAGATCTTGTTCGACATACACATTCCTGCGCCCCTTCCCTGTTGATTCTGACCCTGTTGGTCTGGGCGGGGCTGGGGGACCCTGTATTTACCACCTCAATGGATCCACCTCAGTGACTTCTGTGGCCCAGTCTGGTTCGTGCATTTTACTTATAAGGAAAGTGAGACAGGCTGATGGGATGTACCAGTCTACAGCCAGGTCCTCTGATTCCCAGCCCCAAGAAGCACCGCTGGCCAGAGTGCCTTTCTTGCTGATTCGTGAGTCCTGAGACCTGTCACAGGCACAGGCACAGAACCCAGACCCTTCTAGAGACTCAGCCTATGTGCCCGGCCTCCTGCGCCTAGGCCTGCCTGTGTCTCTTAGCAAGACCTCAGCTTCCTGTCTCACACCACTCTTTGGCCCACGGCTGCTTCTGGGTACCCCAGCAGTGCCAGATGATGGGAGTTGAGGCCACCATCTTGCCCTATCCCTAGACACCTTAGGGCCTGGTAAGTTGCCTAGGCAGCAGGTGGTCTTCATAGAGGAATTTGGGGAGAAACTGAGGCATACAAGGGTGAATTTGATCTGGGCCCTACATGATACATGTACTTGGCTAGAGAGCTGTTTTGAGATGATTTAGCAAAGGGAGGACAGTGAGTCCGCCTGGTCTGAAGAAAGGTATATGCTGGCCCCAGAGCTTAGTGACTATGGTAGGAATGTTACCGTAGGGCCAGGTGGTCTGGGTTCTGTCCAGATCCTACCACTTACTGGTTATGTGGCCAGGTTACCTAACTCTTTCAAATGCTCTCATCTGTAAAATGGGGAACAATAATACATACTACCTCAGTGTTGTAGAGCGGACCAACAGAGTTGAATGTGTATCTTCTTTCATGTGTCTCAAAGTCACCGGTGATCTTGTAAAAAATGCACTCTGGGATTCAGTAGGCCTGCATTTCTTTTTTTTTTTTTAGATTTTTTTTTAAATTTATTTATACATACAGTTGGGGTACAGGTCAGAGGTGTGGAGTGGTGAGAGGCTTCACCAGAGACAGAGTGGGGAGCAGAACAGGCAGATCAACGGAAATACACTGCTGAGGGGAGCAGCGGGCGAGGCAGGAGACGTCTGCCGCACCATGTGGGACTCTCCCAGGCCGGGCGTTGAACTCGCATTGCTGCTGCCAACGGCTCCACAGCGCAGCGCCCAACCGCTGCGCCACCGGGGAGGCCCAGGTCTGCATTTCTAAGAAGCTCCCGAATGATGCTAGGCTGCTGGCCTATGGACCACACTTGGAGAAGCAAGGGTGTAAAACACTCAGCGCAGAGCCTGGCACACTCAGCGCTACTTTGAATGTTATGATCTTGGTTGTTATTGTTACTTGACCTTTTCAAACAGCCACCTGAGGAGACTCGGAATTCCAGCAGTCTGTCCTCTCTCGGGACCGGCTTTTCCTGGATTCTCCTCCTGTTCCACCACATGACCTTTGCACCTGTCCTGGGCAGCAGCTGGGAGGGGCCTCGGATAGGGCGTACTCAGCCCAGCTGCCGCGGCAGGCCTGAGTCTTCAGGTTTGCAGCTGAGTCCATTTTCACGCTGCTTTACTCTAACCAGATTTTGTTAAGCTGAGTGTGTTTCCTCTTTTTACTCATCTTTGTTTACAAAACACAAGGAAGCCATCAGTCTCCCCAGCAGCAGTCTGCCAGGCCTTGTCTGTGGCACACCCCGATTTCCCTTCCTCTGCTTGCAAGAACTGTGCCTCCACTTTTCTGGGTTGTTTTCCAGTCTCCCTGTGGCAAGGGAAAGAGAAGTTCTATTGCCACAGACTGAGGGTAGGGCGATGAGGTCCGTCTCAGCTGACACCTCACCTCTCTTCCTGGCCCAAGGCGAGGTGAAAGGGAGCCGGCCACCATACATGTGCTTGTGAGACTCTGACAGTCAGGAAGATCTGGGCTCACTCTTCCCTTCTGCCACGGACTCACTCTGTCCTCTTCCCTTCTGACTGGGAGTTGCCAGGTAGGGGCCAGGACTGTGGTTAGGCAGCGTGAAAGGGGGTTCCAGCTGCTCCTGGACACTTCCCACAAACGTGCTTGCTCACTGGGCCCCTGCAGTGATCCAGGTCCAGCCTGTGCTGGCTCCTTTCTGCACACTAGGTTTTTATTCCCCTGTCCACTGAGAACCCTGTGGAGAGGGGCCCCAGCCCAGCCCTCCTGCCCTGGTAGACAAAGACAGAACAAAAACTGCCTCTCCAACACCCCTCCGGCCCCTCTGGGCCTCTGCTGGCCCCTGGGAAATGGTACCTGTGTGGGCGGGGCACCAGCCACAATGCTGGGAGCCACTGACCCCTGACCTTTGCCCTCAGCTTCCCTGCCTGACAGTAGGCCCTGGGATAACCTCCAGAGAGTAGTGTGCATTCTTTGTTTTTGTTTTGTTTTCAAGTATGTTCTTGCTTAACGTTTAATTGGCTCCAGTCAGTAGGAAAGCACTCCAAGAGGGATTATTTATGGCTTACTGTCAAGAGCAGCTATAAAAAGGGCAGCACTGAGCTGGAGATGCAGGGAAGGGAGAGAGGGCGGTGTGCAAGTGAGTGTGTGTGTGTGTGTGTGTGTGTGTGTGTGTGTGTGTCTGTGTGTGTGCGTGTTTGCACTGGATGAAATCAGATTTTTGCTGCCTCAGCAGTGTGGTTTAAATTGAAGATTAACCCTTTGACCTTCACAGTGTCAAATCACTTGCAGATGGAGGCTCCCCCCCCTTCTCCCCCTTGTTCTCTGTGTTACTTTGCAGTTGGGGGGAGAAGGGGGCACTTCTTCTCTTTCTTTCTAAAGAAAGTTTGTTGTTCATGCAGCTGAGGTTTGAGGGGCTCAGGAGCCAATCTGATTAAAAGCAGCACTTGGCTAAACTCTGAAAAATCCTGCAAGCAGGGGAAAAAGTTTAATCCTCTTGTGCACAGTGCATAAAGAGCCTGGTCTTTTCTTTTTAATGCTAAAACTGCAATTGTTTTTGGAGAACTCAACTATCTCATCCTACCCCCACCCCCACTCCCCAGTTTGCTATACTGATAGGATTAAAAGTGCCACCTGGAGACATGTAGATCAGAACTTTTATTGAAAATGATAAGGAGTTGGCCCAAGTCTGTGTTTAGCAGTTAAATTGATTTTTTTTTTTTTTTCTTTCAGCACCAACAGAACCAAAATCCGGTGTGGTGGCAGATCCTCCTCTTCCTACACAACCTCGCTTTGAATGGGGATGAAAACAGGAATGGGGCAGGTCCCAGGTGAGGCTGGGCTGCCCTCTTCACATGGGGCACAACAGGAAGGACATCAGCGAGGACTGACACTGTGTCTTGTGAAGTTGTTTTTCTTTGTTGAGTGTTTTTATTGTAAAAATTTCTCTTTGTTTTGTACATAAGACATACCCAAGCGGGACCTCTCTCCCTGCTTAGGGCCTCAATGAGGAACGGGGGCCTTTGTCAAACACTGCTGAAGTGGAGGCTGATAGTGTGTGATGGTGGGACCTCCTGAGGGCTCTGAAAAGGAGATGCCTCAGCTGCAGTTGTCCAAGACGACCAGGGAGTGTTGTTCTCCATCGGGTGGACTATAGTTTTCCACAAGAACTCAGTTAAGAAACAGGAGACTGGATTAGACTCCTGGGTACATCCAACCTATCAGTCGACTACGGTGGATGGGGCCGAGATCCTGATGGTCACCCTGCTTTAACCTGGGCTTCGGCCAGGGGCTTTCCAGGTCCCCTTTCACCATGCCTTGGGCCACAGAGAGGTGAGGTGTAAACTGAGGCAGATCTCACCATGCCTGCCCAGGTTCTCATTTGGCCTAGCCAGTGCCCGCCCCATGGGCTCAGGGATTTTTGTCCAGCCACTCTCATCTCCAGCAGACCTCAGGGAGGGTTGGGTTTCTCTGAGAACCCCTCATACCGCAAAATGAACCAGACTTCTGGGTGGACCTCAAATCTGACTTGGTCTCACCTGGAGGCCCCAGGATTGGTCCTGAGGTGCAGAAACGCTGCCACCTCTTGTGCCTGGGGTGACCTGGGTGTCAACCACCATGAGCCAAACAAGCAGTCAATGTGCTGTAACAGCAGCTCGTGCCTTTGTCAGCTCTCCTTTTAAAAGACCGCCAACAGACTACCCACCCCATATCAGCGCTCCAGGGCATGAGGGGCAGGATAGCAGTGGAGCTGGGAAATATGACCATCCTGTTGTAAGAGTCAGCCTAGAGGAACCCGGACTCCTTGGTTTCCTTGGAAACAACATACCTCCTCCCTCTTATCCCCATTCCTTTTTCACACCTAGTGGGATACAGGAAGAAGCCAGCACAGTGGCTTTGTTAGCTGAAATGTGTCTTTTAGAATAACAGTCAATGATTAGACTACAGAACCGGCAAAGCTGGGTACACATTTCCTGTCTTCCTTCACCTTCCAGCTAGGCCAGGAGGGCGTGCTCTGGAACTTAGCAAGGTCACAGCTGCCTCTGAACTTCTTCCCTTCTCTCCCTGCTGTGGCACTAATGGAGAGAGCAATGCTGATAGCAGACACAGGGAATCTGTTATGCAGACACCTAGGAATTAAATTATAATGTTTGCATATGTAAGAAAAAATAACATTGGTGCTAAAGGTGAAGCGAGGCCCAAAGAAAAGCTGGCTTCCCTGGGCAGCAGGGACCCCAGGACCATCCAAAGAAATGGAAGGAGTCATCAAATCTGAACAAGCCTGAGCGCCTCCAGTTCCACTGCAGGCCATCTTCAGTACCACTGGAGGAAGCATTGATCTTCTGGATATACAGGTTGGGCAGGTTGTTCACTGCACAAGGGCAGAGGAAGATAACGGAGGCTAAGAGCAAGCAGTATTCTGTTTACTAAGCTGCAGCCCTAGTGGAGGACTGTGTCTGCCCAGAGGCTGGAGTGCTATTCCTAGTT
This sequence comes from Scalopus aquaticus, assembly GCA_004024925.1. Classification (NCBI taxonomy): domain Eukaryota; kingdom Metazoa; phylum Chordata; class Mammalia; order Eulipotyphla; family Talpidae; genus Scalopus; species Scalopus aquaticus. The sequence continues at coordinate 6,169 of PVIJ01015230.1, forward strand.
TGCACGAGGGTGTCATCCGGGCCCACGGTGGCCCTGAGAAAGGACCTCAAACTGTGCATAAGCCTTTGTTTCATTCTGCTTGGATGTTCTGGAGGTATTACCTCTTCTGGGCCAGCATTAAATTCTCAGGGTGCGTACTATGGTTTGTCTGCTAAGAAGATGGGTTTGTGCTTACGAGCAGGAGCCCAGGGAACAGGCATGAAGACCGGCTCCGGGCCCCGCTGACCATTGTGAAGTCCAGCCTTCCCTGCGCATCGTGTGTAGGACACGTGTTATCCCCCCATCTGGACCAAAGCTGTGACAGGGTGCTGGTAGATCTTGAGTGGCACACACAAGAAAAACAGGATTATTTCTACCAGCCACTGTAACTCCTTTTGGCAAACTTTCCACCTGAGTGAGAGCAAATAATGGTCTAGGCCTTGGTGCTAAGGCAGAACCATCAGCTTCAGAGACTTTTCCAGGCCCAGGCTGGATGCCCAATGCCCTGGCCTGAGAACTGAGCCCAGTTTGACAAGTCACCTGAACATGTGTCTGGGATGGAGGGGGGGGGTGGGGCGGGAGGTGGTCTCACTGTACTGTCTGCATCGTCAGTGAGCCAGGAACTTACTATCCTAAACAAGCCAGAGCAAATTTGAAAACCCTCCCTCCTCCACCCTCAAAAAAAAAAAAAAACAACCCAGGAGGTAATTGGGAGAATAGCCCCAGGAGGGAGAGAGTTTCCTCCTGGCTGGCTGTTTTTAATTGGCCTAGTGATTTAGACTGGCTGCTTCTCCCCTCTGCCTGGTGAGTTGGCTGAACATTCCCAAAGTCCTGCCTCAGAAAAGGGGTCCTCCTCCTTGGGCCCCCTTTCTCCACTCCCCACCCACAGGAGCTTGGCTGTCTCTGGTGAGGGGTTGGAGAAGCAGATTTGGAGGGAGGGAGGATCTGACCTGGGTCCTGACCTGCAACCCACTGACAGCTTGTCAGGCTGGGCTTTTGCTTTCCCTAAGGCCCCAAGGCCTGAGTGGGAGAAGGACTGGCAATCTCCCTCCCCATTTTAGAAATGCCTTAGAGGAAGGGAAGCCTAATACTCAGGGTCAAAACAGCCCTTCTAATTCAGAATCCCAGAGTAGGAGTTTCTGGAAGCCAGCAGACAGAACTGGGGAAGGAACCCCCAGGCCAGACATCTGACTCCCCCTGCGAATTAGACAACTTGACCTGGCCTCTCTGTCTTTGCCTGCTTCAAAGTCTGGGCTGCTGGAGAACTGCCCCCTTGGTTTTCTCTTGCTCAATCCTAGGCAGCAAAAGATCACCTCCCAGTGACCTCCCCAAACCCTTAGGGGAATAGGTCTGTGTCAGATCTATGAGACAGGAATATTCTGGGTGCTCTGAGGAGCTCAGCAGACTTGTCTCACTGACCCCAGAGGCCCAGTCTGCCTGAGGGTGGCTCTAGTCTGGGCAACACAGGGAGGGGATTGTTTGGAATGAACTAGTCAGGGCCTCTACTAGGAGGGATCCACTGTGACTATGAATATGCCCCCCTTGAGCTTGTGTCTTTTGGGGGGAATTTGAGGAGGAAGAGAGTGGAGCTGGTGAACAGAGAGCAGCAGAAGCAGGAAGACTTAGGTCGCTTCTGTGGGGCTTCTGTGAATCAGTGGTGCTGTGCAGGCTGGAGGAAGCTTTGAAGTCCCTCAAGTGTAGGCAGGGACCTGCAGAGGAAGGCCACCCAGGCCAGGTTCTTCCAAGAAAGGGTTAACTTGTCTGTCTGTGAAGCCTCCTGGGGACTTGTGGGCAGGGCTGGCACTGGACTTTGAGCCTTGAGGGAATAGCAGAGAGAGCCGAGTTCTTCCATAGATGCTGCAGCCTCAGGGGCTGGAGGTGCTTGGAGTCGGCACAGACTCCCCGGTGAGCAATGCCCTCTACAGAGGCGGCCATCACCTCTCCCTGCTCTGTGAGCATTATCAGTGGGCTGCCCCATCTCTGGGTCCGCACAGACTGTCGGGGAGACCCAGTGAGAATGTAGCATTTCGTTCATCCGGGTCCATTTTCCCTGGGACCTAGGCATTCTGTCTTTGGGAGAGAGACAGGGAAAGAGGGAGGGGAATGCGGACCCATTGTTTCTTAACCTGTACAGAGTATTTGACTTTATGTCCTTCACATGCATATATGTGTGTGTATCTCCCCCACCCCAATCAATTGGTACAATTTTTAATAAAACCATTTAAAGCAAAGCTGGTCGTTTTTCATGGTGTGTTAAAAACGCAAGGGAATCTGGTGGCGAATTAGAGACTCCTAGTTTGTATCTCAGGGGCCATTCTGAGGCTTCTGACTTTGCTGTGACTACCTTCCCTCCCTTGGAATTCAGGAGAACTCTTCTGACCACTCAGCAAGCAGCACTGCAGAGGCCCATGAGGTGGAAAGACACAGACTTTGGATGCAGACCTGGAGTTGGATTGCGTTCCAGCTTCCACTGGCTGAATGATCTTAAGAAAGTTATGTAACCTCTCTGAGTCTTCTGTTCTGCCACATGTAAAGAACAGCTGTGCCTGCAGGATTAAAGGAATGTGTGCAAAGGACCTGCCCAGGGCCAGCACTCGGGTAGTGGCAGCCTCCACAATGGAGAGGATGCTGGCAGCCCCTCCATACCTCTCCCCACCTCTGTGTCAAGCTGGGTATCAGTTTACTTTGATCAAGATACCACCTTAGGAGGTAGGCTAGTTGTTAGGAGAAACACCCCCCCCACCTTGCCTTTCTTTGTGGATTAATCATGTATCTGTCTCAAAGGGTAGTTTAAAGGTCTTGACAAAGAGTTCTGAAAATCCTTGGGGGAAACCACTCCTGGTTCTATCAGCAGTATGCCCTGAGCCAAGGGGCTGACTGGCCTTGCCTGTGGTGGGCCCCTCATGATTTAGGAAGTGGTCTGCTCTCTGAGGACTGGCTTGGACTCCCTTCCCTGCTCTGATAGTGGGGACTTGAAGTGACATTGATCCATCTTGTCTGGTTGAACCTTAACACCGAGAAATGAACCTCTTCATTTTGTGGATGAGTAAACTGAGCCCTCGAAAGGGGATGCAGTTTCTATTTGGGCTTTTTAAATTGCTGAGTCAGTCTGAGGGGGTCTTACCCCATCCCTCTGTGTTTCCATTTGGAAATTGCAGTGCTCTTGCCCAGATTTGTGGGGAAGCTGAAACTTGTCTATTTTTAATGCCAAATAACTGCCTCTTCTCCTGTAAAACATGGCACTTCTAACCACTCTATATTTGGACAGAAAGGTTTATTTTTACTGGAGTGTGGTAGAAGTGTGGCCTGGTGCCACGATCGGATGTTATTCTACATTTCGCTTGCTGGATTGTAGTTGAGCCCATTAAACAGCTTCTATGAGGAATGTAACTGCTTCTATAAAGAATTAGTAGGTGATTAATAATCGTACTGGCTTTCTTTCAAGTTACCTGCCCCTACTTTGGGGAAGGCTGGAAACCTAAGAGCTCACCCTACCCCCCCTTTCTCTCGGATCCCTCATCTCTCGTGAGAAGTTAAAGGCACAGCTGCCCCAAGTTTCACTCCAGGCTTTACTGCTCACCAGCTGAGCTGCATTAGGCAGATGATACAACCTTTCTGTGCCTCAGGTCCTCATTCATAAAAGGAGGTGATAATTGTACCTACCTCATAAGGTTATTATGAGCATTCAATGTGTGAATACCTGTAAGGTGCTTAGAATAGCATTTGGTACAGATCAAGTTTTCAAGAAATGTCAGCTTTTATTTATTTTTGTTTTTTTTTTAAGGATTTATTTATGCATACAAGCTGGGGTACAGGCCAGAGGTGTGGGGTGGCGAGAGGGTTCACCAGAGACAGAGTGGGGAGCAGCACAGGTAGATGGATGGAAATACACTACTGAGGGGAGCAGCGGGCGAGGCAGGAGAGGTCTGCCGCACCATGTGGGAATCTCCCCCCGCTGGGTGTCGAACTCAGCGCAGTGCTTAACCGCTGCGCCACCAGGGAGGCCCAAGAAATGTTAGCTTTTAATATTATCATGATAACATTACTATTATCACTATTGTTTGTAGGCAGATGATGGAGAAACTCCAGCTACTCTTATTCAGAAGTGTCTCTTGCATCTGTCTGCTCTCTACCTCTGCCACATTGTGTTAAGGGAAGTCTTTCTGCCTGGACAGTGCAGAGCCTCCTAGCTGGTCTCCTGGCAGCTGTGCCCCTTTTGCAGTGTCTTCTCTATTGCCAGGGGACCTTTCTAGAAGACAGTCATGATCCCACCCCATTCCTCCCCACTGGAGGATCCCTCCCCCTCTTGATCCCTGTTGGATCAAGTCCACATCCCATAGCCTGCCTCTCTGGCTATCCCTTGTATTAATATTCTTTATTTGTATTCTACATAACAAATAATCCCAAAATTTAGTATTTTGAAGCCACAAACATTACCTCACAGTTTCTGTGGGTCAGGAATTGAAAAGGTACAACCCGTGGTGGCAGCATGATGAGAGGCAGAAGATACTCTGGAGCACACATTCAATTTTTGTAAAGTCAGTGTACAAGCTCAGGGGCAGGATGTGGGGGGAAAGGGACATGTCTACAGTGCTCTAGTGCAGTCCCCAGGCCTCCTGCCCTTCACTCAGTGAACACATGGAGCCTGGAGTGATATGACATAAGAACATGTGTGACATGGGAACATGCGCGACAGCCCTTTCCTGGCCTCACATTGCACCAGCATCTTAAAACACTCAAAGAGAAGTTTCTCTGCTCAAGTATGGCCCAAAATGCCAGCGGTTTCCTCTGCTGCTCAATGGGGACAACAGAACGCCCTTCTAAAGGAAAAGCTGGCTGGCTGGGATTTCCTGAGAAGCGCTGCATCTGCTTACTGTACTTCATGGGTGTCTGAAAGGATTTTCAAGGGCAGTTTTCACTTTATGTGATTTCTGCCTTACGGAGCTCTTGGAATTGGTTCCTGTGTAAGATGAGAATCCCTGGACACTCAACCCAGCCACTCTCCTCTTAATCCCCTGCTTCCTGGGAGTTTTTGCCCTCATAAATGGGAAGGCTCAGGGTGGAATTAGAATTGGAATTATTCTGAAGGGAGGGTGAGAGTAAGTGGTTTCCTCATTGGCTGCTGCTTTTACTGCCACTCACAGTCCCCTGGTTCCATGCTAGCCTGCAGGTGGATCTGTCACTAGCACTTGAATTACTGCCAAGCTCTGCCTGGGAGAGAAGACAAGGTCCACTGAATGAGCCCTTGGCACTGGCTGAGCCCCTTACTGTGAGCAAGATACCACCCTTGGCCTATGCACAGAGTCAAAAGAAACAGGCTGCAGGATCCCTCTCCCCAAATCACATCCTAAAAGAAATCCAGTTGCCCTGAAGCAATAGAAACTTGGACTAAGGAGACTGGGTTTCTAAACCAACCCTGTCTCTACCTGGCTGAATGGCCTCTAAAAGAGAAGTTATTCACCTCTCGCGTTCTTAGTGTTCTTGTCTATAAAATGGGATAGGACCAGGCTGCATACCTGTAACCCGCCCAGCATTTTAGGCAACCTCTTCTTTTTTTCCATCTTTTTTTTTTTTGAGATTTATTTATTTATGCATATAAGAGCTGGGGTGCAGGCCAGAGGTGTCGGGGGTGGGGTGCGAGGATTCACCAGAGACAGAGTGAGGAGCAGAACAGACTGAGTGACTGAAATACACTGCTGAGGGGAGCAGCAGGAGAGGCCGGAGATGTCTGCTGTGCCATGTGAGAAGCTCCCAGGACAGGGATCGAACTAGTGCTACAGTGGCTGGTGATAGCTTCATAGTGCTGAGACTTAACCCCTTGCTCCACCAGGGAGGTCCTTTTTTTCCATCTTGAACTTCGAGATTCTGCTGAAACACTGTATGGATCATCTCCCCAGGAGATGGCACATATTATGCACAGATCCAAGAATCTTTACATATCATTTCAAGCAACTTATTGAGTCTCTTTACCTGTCACTTGGTCCCCAGGTATAAGGATTATAGTTTTATTGTGAGGGCGAACACAAGAGAACAAGTACTCGAAAACAGAGACACTATAGCAAGCTCTTTCTGCTTGCTACTCCTGACTTTCCTCACACCACCAGAAGTCCCCTCTACCTCCTATGCGTCTCACCCTTGGGTACGCTGTGAGGAAGGGGGCGCAATCTCTGGAGCCACTCATGTTTGTTGTGCTGCCTCCTTGATGGGTCACACACTGTCCCATCAGTGCACTCGGAGACTGAAGCTGTGAACTGGTCCTTTTGGCAGCCACATTCCCAGCCCAGACAGTATTTGTGGCCACAGTTGTTTCTGCAGCCCTTCCTTCTTTCCCAGCATGAAGAAGGCCTGTGAGCCCAGGTGCCTTTCTATGAGGTCAGGGAGGAAAGGGGCTTCTGATGAAGGTGTCTTGGAGGTTCACGCTGAATAAATCTCGAAGGTGTAGGAGAACGTGCTCTCTGACGGTGGAGACCCAGGAGCTGTCACGGGCAAAGGTCTGGGAGCTTTGGGCACCCCTGATAAAAAGGTTTTGGTTTTTCACCTGAGTGCACCCGGGATTCTGCTCAGTGAGTCTATCTTTGAAGTGGAGAGGGTTCAGTGCCTGGTCGCAACCCCATGTCTAACATCATTACATTTGCCAAGTGCTTGAACACCGGACACAAATTTCATAGGTGATACACACACACACACACACACACACACTCACAAGTAGGTCAGGTAACGTTTTAAACAGTGATCACAGAGAGGTCCATCAGCTTGACTGCCCGTGGGCATTAGCATGTGAATGGCTTTTCGTGAGTCTAGATGGAGGCAGGGCTTCCAGTGGCCGGGAACCGGTCTCTCCAGTCTTCAGCAAAGAGCCTCACACTTGCTTGATGCTCTTATATATAGGGAAGGAGTGATGAGGTGATTCAAGGAGTGGGATGCGTACCAATGTGGTGATCAGTGAGATGTGCCATCTACCACCCGACTTATGTCTGAATCCCTCCTGGGTCCAGGCTTTGAGTGGCAAAATGAACCTCGTTTCTGTTTCTTCCCCTGCCAAAGTCTGGAAGTCCGATTCTGCAGACTTTTGGGAAACTTGACTTGCTCATTTCAGTAAGATTCGATGCGGCACTTTGTGGGCAGAGGTGGGGTTGGGCAGGCTGGTACTGGGGCAGGTGGGCTTCAAGCAGTGTCGGATGGTGGGTCAGGCTGAAGGCCACGTGCTTCACTCAGATTTGGCAGTGAGCAGAGACCAAGGTGTCCCCCAACAGCTTGGTGCAATATTCTGCCAATGGGCTACTTGAGCGAGGGTGCAGCCACAGTGGACAGAGTAGCCACCTGCCAGCTTGGTGCTCTGCCAGCCACCACCCTCCCCTCTCGTGAGGAAGGGGAGATGTGGTCCAGCTGCCCTGTTCTCTGGTTCATCCCAGCCATCCATGACTAGAAGAGGTGGGGGTGGGGGAGGGAGTTGGAGGGCGCTCTGGCATGGAACAGCCTGCAGTGTTTAGATGTTAGGACTCCAAGGAAGTTCTATCGGATAATGAGTCAAAACCTCCCCCTTGCTCACAGCGTTTGCTTCCAGTTGCTTTGGCCTGCCTCTTCTCAGTGCTGGCTACAGGGGTATGTATGTCCCTTTGCAAGCCAAAGAAACTGTTTATTTTTTAAGTTCTCTCTACCAGGAGTCACAAACAGAAGCTCTCCCCACAGGAAGCCTCGGAGCCTGACACAAAGAGTTAATCTCCCTCCAGTGGTATCCTATCAGAACCTTGAAACCTGTGTCAGTGGCTCTTTCCCGCTCCCCCAGTGTTTAGCCTCAGGACTGCCAATCGCTTGCTCCTTGCACACAAAGGCTTCTCTGTTTCTGGCCAAGCTAGAGTCACATGCTTTCACTCTTAACCCCAGAGCTTTAAAACTAAACACCCACCCACTTTGGCCCCAGATGACCCTGTTTACGTCTGCTGAGCCAATTCCAAACAGCAACAGTAGTGAAAACTTCTGTTGGGGAGAGACTGCTTGACTGCTGGTGTGAGAGAACAAATCTTCACTTTGTATAATGTGAGGACTTTAAGAAGTTTTGGGAAATGACTTAGAGGAAAAATCACAAGGAAGCCAGAGCCTGTCCCAACTTCTCTATTTTCTAGAGTATCTTTTACCGGAGACCCCAGGGGCTCAGGATAAAGCTTGCAAGAAACTGAAAATGGTGAGCAGAGTTTTAAATGGCTGAGGGGAAGAACATTGTGAATTTTCTTATAGAGAGCCTACATTTCTTAACCCTTACAGAAAGGTTTTTTTTTTTTTCCTTTTTTTTTAAATGAAGGAGGTTGTCTTTGCTTTACATCCTGGAGGGTAGGAAAGAGAGTAGCCTTTCCTTGGTTTAAGGGAGTGACCTTGGAAACTATAGAGGCTTCTGAAAAGGAGGTCTGGACTGATCCATTTCAAAGTTCTGTTTTTCCCTAAAGATTCCTTTTCTTTCAGTCTTGTGTTAGCCCATGTTAGCTGTGAAGGAAGTCAAGTTTCCTTTGATTGTTCTTACCCTGATCAAAGTGGTAGAAGTTTAAGGGAAAAATATCAGAGCTTGAAAATGCTGGTGATATTGGAGGCCCCAGATTTGGTTCTTGTAAACAGTGCAGATAACAGAAATGACCAAGTGCCTGCTGTTCTCACGTCCAGCCCCAAAGGAAGTACCAGAGATGGAGCCAAGCGAGACAGTTCCATGTCTTAGGGGTCAGTGAAATTGCTCAGGCAGGAAATGGCAAATAGGTTTCATCTCTAGTGATGATACTGAGAAACTTGCCGCCACCTGTGTTGGGAAAGATTCTGATGCCACATGAGGCTTAGCAGAAAAGAGTACAATGACCAATGAGCAAAGTCAACTGGGTCTGGGAAGAGGAAATGATAATGATAATACATATTTGCTATCACTATCCTAGTGCAATCTCAGAAAGTTAGGTTATCGCATACACACAAAGATAAGTAGAAAACAGGCAGCCCTGGATTAAATGGTGGACAGGATGGAAGAAATAATTATGGCTGAGACCTGGTGGTACTTGTGCAACACCGTATTTAGTTAGCAGATTAGCTGGGCCATGTGACAAGGTTCTGAGCAACAAAATGTAAGCAGAAATGATGTGTGTCACCTCTAAGCTGTGGTAGAAAATACCTGTGTGCCATTCTTTTTTTTTTTTTATTTATTTTGGCGTAGAAGAGCTGGGGTGTAGGCCAGAGATGGATGGGGTGGAAGGATTCACAGGAGACAGAGTGGGGAGCAGAACAGGCAGATTGACTGAAATACACTGGTGAGGGGAGCAGCAGCAAGCGAGACAGGAGAGGTCTGCTGTGCCGTGTGGGTCAGCTCCCTGGCTAAGGAATCGAACTCAGGCCTTCGAGGTAATAGCACTGAGACTTAACCCCGAGGCCACTAGGGAAGTCCCCGTGGGCCATTCTTTACTCGCTTCCCTGTTCCAGGGATTGAAGTCTGCTGTTCAAATAGTGCAGCAACAACATGGTATAACTTCATCACCCTGAGTCCCTGAGCACTACATGGAGCAGAGCCCCTGGCCAACCTGCCATGAACACATAGCATAAGAGAGAAAGAAACCTTCTCTGTGTCCTCTGGAATTTCAGTTACTTATTACTGTAGCACAATCTAGTTTTTCTGGCTCAAATAGTAACCAAGGGGGAATTTTCTTCCGCTTTTTTCGTTTTCTGCCCATATTTGAGATCACTATTTTAAAAAATGAAGGCTAGAACCTTGAAAATCAACTCTGGGGCACGTGATAGTCACCAATCTGGAAGATACCGCTTGAAATAAATAATTACAATTTTGCAAAATAGTGCAAATATACGTGAAAGTAATTTGGCAGTATAAGCAGTACATACATATAGTATATTTTAATTTTTAAGAAGATTTATTTTATTTATTTATGGATACAAGAACTGGGGTGTAGGCCAGAAGTGTGTGTGTGGCGGGTGGTGAGAGGATTCACCAGAGGCAGAGTGGGGAGCAGAACAGGCAGACTGACTGAAATACACTGTTGAGGGGAGCAGTGGACAAGAGGAGAGGTCTGCTGCGCCATGTGGGCTAGCTCCCTGGCTAGTGATCAAACTCAGTCCATACTGGCTGACCTGTATAGCTTCACTGCGCTGAGACTTTAACCCCTGTGCTGCAAGGGAGGCCCTATATAGTATATTTTAAACACATATTCTGGTACTAACACTTACTCTACCAATAAATATGTGACTGCATGGGACCAGAGAGGAAGGTGATATCACTTATGAAGAGGAGAAGAAAAGGTTTCAGAGTTACGATAACACTAATGGCTGGGCACTAGGGCTGGAGAATTGTAGATTTAAAAGGGAAAAGAAACCTTGACAATATAATCATGTGTCAAAGGATTTTTTAGGAAAAATGCTGATTACCCCCTGATCTCAAATAACAAAGTATTTCCATGCCAGGATCTATTCACCATCCTCTTCCAAAATGTTTGTACAGATGGTTCACTTTACACACTTGTTAAACACAGGACTTATTAATCAGTTTTCTTATTTTCTTCCCAACTGTTGCTTTTCCTTATTCCCATCACAACTATTAGTATTTGTACTACTGGGCAATTGCCTGATCTGTTTTCTCTCCTCTGTGGACCACTTTCCATCCCCGTATTTCAGAGCCCTGTGCAGCATTCACTGTGTGTGTAACGGTGTTGCTTGTTGTTCTTAGGCTCTAAACATATTTGCATGTCTGGTGATTTCTTTAGGAAACATTCCTATCAATGCAATTTCTGAGTCAGAGATGTAAGGAACACTAATTGCTGTATTAGAAACCCTTCAAAGTCTTAAAGGCTGGACACAGAAAGTTTCTCACTCACACATCTGTCTAATGTAGGTGGCCTTCAATGTGGTGACTCAAGGATCCAGGTTCCTTCTAGTTTGTTAGCTCACATACACCTTCAAAAGTCACCCCAGATGGAGGAAGACTGTGGAGAAAGCACATCTGCTTTTTAACCACATCAGCTTGGAAGTGACACCACCTCTGTTCATTTTCCATTAGTGAGCTCTAGTCACACTCACTGCAATGAAAACATTGGGGAATAAAGTTCCTGGCTGCGCTTCCCAGCATTGCCTGTGCATAACTGGTGCACAGTTAACCATCTCTGGCCATAAAGGGGATGGATTTTCAAAAGACCTTGATGCCTTTCCCCAAATTGCCTTCCAAAAAGTTTGCCATTTTACACCTTTGTTTGCAGTGTATGAGAATCCGGCAGTGTTTATTTTAAAATATTTTAATTTTTCTAATTTTATGAGTGCAGGGGAACTTCTCGTGGGTTAGTTGACAATTTTTTTTATAAAAGAGTTAGGAATACCTATATGTTTAATTGCCACAATTTCTTCTGTGAAGTCTCTTTCTTAGTATTTGGCTTTTTTAACTTGTGAAGTTAGTGTCTTATTATCTATTTGTCAGAGTTCTTTGTAAGTTGTTTCTGTCAGAATTTCCCTTAGTTGAGTCACAAAATATTTTTAATGTAGTCAAATCAACCAACCCTTTCCTTTGTGATCTGTTATGATTTCTTTGCATTTTATACTTATAAAAATTTTCAGGCCTCCCTGGTGGTGCAACAGGTTAAGCGCAGCACTATGAAGATATCCAGAGCTACTGCAGCAAGAGTTCGATCCCCAGTCAGGAAGATTCCCACATGGTGCTGCAGACCTCTCCTGCCTTGCCTGCTGCTCCCCTCAGCAGTATATTTCAGTTCACCTGCCTATTCTGCTCCCCACTCTGTCTCTGGTGAATCCTCTCTTACCACCCCACACCTCTGACCTACACCCCAGCTTTGTATGCATAAATAAATAAATCTGTAAAAATTTTTTTTCACATTCAAATATTCAAATATTTGTACATTTTTTTTTCTCTTTAAATTGCTTTTCGTTAGTAACAATGATGATATAGTCTAGCTGGCATTTATTCTGTGATACAGATGAGATTAGGAGCTATCTTGAATTTTCTTTTTCCAAAAGGTAACCAGTTCCACACGCCATCCACTAGTTTGATATCAACTAGACTAAGTATCTTAAATAAGACAGGACTTTGATCTAGCTCCGGTAACCCTTTTGTGGTATGAACATGAGGTCATTAACCATGGTCTTTCCCATTTCTCACTTAGTATTTCCCTCAGTAACAGCATATCCATCCAGGTTCATGTGCATTACTTCTGAGAGGAAAGTCCCAGGCACTACTGGGTCACAAGACTGACAAAGAGACTAAAATTTCACCACTTCCTTACTTCCCTCCCTTCCCTTATCACTAGAATCAATGTGAATCACTTTGATTCCAGCCATGTGACCTGGCTACCTCTCTCCCCTTCCACTTTTATCCAGCATATTGACAATCTTACTTAATGGTAATTTCTACTCTTACTCTTCCTTCCTTTTGGGGGGCAGGGGTGAGAAATAATTCTTGCTCACCATCTTCATTTGCCTGCCCTTGCCCTGCCCTTCTCACCCTTCTCCACAGCCCCAACAGTTATGCGCTGTTTTGAGCCTACTTTTTGAGTCTTCTCCACAGATTTATCCTTTGGAGCCCCTCTACTCTTGGGCTATCAATTTTCAGAACATTTTCCTGATGGCTCTGGGCCTATAGGTCCCCTTACCTCCTGGCCTGCTAGAGTCCTACCTTTTTAGTCTTGTCCCCAGGTCCAGGAATGGTGCAGTTTGTCTCTAGCTGGCTACACTGGTGAGCCTGACGGGTGGACTTGGAGCCCTGGGTTGTCCTTGGGCCTGGGAGGCTCCCCTGCTGTGGGTAGATATGGCTAACATGGGGACAGCACAAAGGCACTTCTACCCCCCGGTGCCGGTGACTCATTTTAACAGTTAGAAGGTGAAGGAGGGAGCGCAGGGATGTAGGAGCACTGTTAATTGTGCTTACACACTACACCAGGCTTTCTGGGGCAGTGAAAACTAGCCAGTTACCATGCTGAGCTATGCTAATGCTTTGGGAGAGCCAGAAAACTCCGAATCTGGCAGAGTGATGGCTTTGGCTGGCGTGACTGTCACATATTCCAGGCTCATTGACCCCTTCTGAGAACCTGGGATCCAAGCCTCTTTCCAGTGAAAACCCTCAGCCACTAAGCTTCCTCAACAGGAGGACGGCAGGTAGGCAAATTCCTGCTTGTCACCAGGCACTAGGAAGTGTGTCTAGCAGGAGCAAGCAATGAACACGCCATCACATTTTTTCAGATTTGTTATAGCTGGTGCTCTAATGAAATAAGTGCATGTTCTTGCTCCAGCATCTCTCTCCCCCTGCTTCTCTCTCTCCAAGCCTGAGACAATCTAATTCCACAGGAGGCACTGGCAAAGAGACCTCAAAACCTGGTTGACTTCTGACCTGCTTTGTGCTTCAGACCCCACCCCACCCCAAACCCCTCCCTAACAGCTTTTGGGTTAACCAACCCTCAGGAATGGGTCATTTTTGGTGGGTCAGGGAGGAGGAAAGACACCAGTTTTCTCAAGAGAGGTGAGGCAGGGGAACAGTTGAGAGAAAGCTGTGCTGTCTGGAAAGGAAGCCAAAAAGGAAGACAGAGACTCTTTGAACTTCTCCCACTAAGCTGACAGGAAAACTGCAAAAACACCATCAGACTGGGTCAGGATGCAACGGGAACAACCAGGAAGGCACGGCTCCTTTGAAGGTTTCCCACTCTGTGAGGTAGGGGGCACCAGCTGGAGAGAGGAGCAAGCCTGGGTGCTCAAACAGACCCCAAATTGGTGGGGTTGAGTTCCCTGTGGTAACCAGAGCCAGAGAAAGGGGGATGTAAAAAACAGGAGGAGCTGGAGCGGTCTGGGGAAGGGGACCAGAGAAGTGAGAGTCAAGAAAGTGCGAGGCCACCCCTGATCCCAGAGAGACTGGGCTGGTGAGACGTCCAGAGGGATGGGGAAGGTCATTCTTGGCCTTAGGCAGGGACGCTGGAGGGGTGTGAACAGAACCCACTATGTAATTTGTGGGACCCAGTGCAAAATGAAAATCTACTCTACCCCAATGCCCTCAGTTAAAAAATGATACTTTTAAGATGGCGACAGCAAAATATTAAATCAAGTCCCTCTCAGGAGGGGGCCGGTGCAGGTGCTCGGGTCACGTGGCTGTGAACTGGCCCTGGTGGTGAGGTTATCTAGTGTGAAAGGTCTGCCAACTGCTGTGTAAATGGAGGGGACGCCAAAAGGATGAGTCCAGGCTGTGACCGTGAAGCCACAGGAGGGGAAAATCCAACTCTCTGAGGAGTCTTTTGGATTTAGAAAATATTGTGGAAAAATAAAGACGATTAACAACAGGTTTTTAAGTTTTTAACAGGCCTTACATCTCTAAAAGCATATAACAAAGGTGACAATTTTATGAGCCAAGGTATGCAGAGCACATTTTATGTTCCTAAACGACCTAAGTGATTTTGTAGGTCCTTAAAGAACACTAAAAATGTTAGTGTAGTGGGGAAAAAACAGGACTGTATGCATTTCTGTTTCTCCATCAAAAGACTGTATTTCTTTGATAGAAAAGTCACCCCTCTCACCATTTCTCTCTTTTTTTAAGATTTATTTATTTATGCATACAAGCTGGGGTGCAGGCCAGAGGTGTGGGGCAGTGAGAGGGTTCACCAGAGACAGAGTGGGGAGCAGAACAGGCAGATCAGAAATACACTGCTGAGGGGAGCAGCGGATGAGGCAGGAGAGGTCTGCTGCGCCATGTGGGAATCTCCCTGGCTGGGCATCGAACTTGTGCTGCAGCTGCCTACAGCTCCATAGCGCTGCGCTTAACCCGCTTGCCAACAGGGAGGCCCCCACCATTTCTCTTGTACCCCAGGTTTATCCCACTTCTCATCCCTAGTTCAGACCAGGTTGTTTCTTTCTTTTTTTTAATATTATTTATTTATTTATTTATGCATACAAGAACTGGAGTCTAGGCCAGAGTGTGTGTGTGTGTGTGTTGGGGGGACTTGCGAGTATTCACCAGAGGCAGAGTGGGGAGCAGAACAGGCAGATCTACTGAAATACATTGCTGAGGGGAGCAGCGGGGCAAGACAGGAGAGGTCTGCTGCACCACATGGGAATCTCCCTGGCCAGGGATTGAACTCATGTAGCAGTGGCTGGCAATAGCTTGATAGAGCTTGCATCTCTATAAGCATAGAACTGCCTGGGGAGATGGGGATATTCCTCTCCTGTAGCTCTGAAGATCGATCAGGCCCTGACCTCCTTGTTCTCCATGTGAGGCCTTGGGGAAAATGGACTGTCACTCTGATTACGTGGCCAGTGTTTTCTCTCTCCAGTAGGGTTTTCTGGACCTCCCAGAGGAGAGATGTATTGACCAGCCCCTAAAATTTTGAGACACTACCTGGTGAAATGGTATGTCTTCCTAATGTCAATCAAGTCAGCAGAACCTTTGCTCAGCAAGTCTGTCAGGATATGGATCTCCTCTGAATCAGACAAGGAGCTAACTTGAAATGGAGATACATGTGGTGATGAAGAGTTATACGATACTTCATTGTCCAGGAGAGAGTGTCCAAGGAAAGTCTGGGAGCTGGAAGTAACTTTAAAAAGTAAAGAATTTCCTTTATACCCAGTCAAGCCCCACTTGTAAACTGCAACATGAACAGCTACTTAACAGAGAAGAATAGGAGAGGCCTCAGGTGGCCTTCCCAGCTACAGCCTCACTCATTCCTCAGGGAGAGGCTCTTGAAGTAGAGCAGAGACTAGTGACCCATGGAGTTTGCAAGGGACAGAATGGAAAGGCCTGCAGGGGCCTCAATCTGGAGACCAGGAATGAGGCCTGCTTCACCTGCTCTTCTTGCTGACAGACACCAGCCAAATTTAGCAACCTCTCTGGGACTTCATTCCTTACCACCACCCCGCTCCCCATTGCATCCCAGTCTCTGAGGCAGTCTCTGAGGCCCGGGACAGGAAGAGGCCCAAACAGGGATTGTCCCCTGGGGAGGACCAAAGGTCAGGGCCTAAGGTCTGGGGGCCCAGCAGGTGGCCCCACTGGCACTGAAGGCTGACGGCAGGGTGGGAGCCCGGCCAGCGGGTGGCAGCGAGCACGGGGGAGGCCTTATGCCCTTGTGGCCAGGGTGACTGAATCTGCCAGCTGTGGGGCCCGCCTGTGCCAAGTCTGCCCTGGCTCCGTCTAGTCGGAATCGATGCTGGCGCCAGGCCAGGCCCCCTGCCAGCTCCGGTCACACTAGGCTAACAGGAGAGGCCCAGCCCATTAACTCCTCGCCAAGGCCCATTGTCTGGGTCCCTGCCCCCGTGGTTTATTTACTCTGAGGCTGGACAGTGGGGGCTGGGAGGCAGTAGGAGCAGCGGTGGGATGGATCCTGTGGAGCAGCCTAGGGCTGGCTAATCCCAGTAGGCCTGGCTGACCAGTGTCCAGGGCCCAAGGCAACTGGGGAGGGTTTGTTTTAGTGGTTTTTTTAATTTCTGTTATGATTTGAGTTGTTACAATGCTTAATATGCAATTGATCAGAACATGAATAATTGTGTTATTTAATACATAGCTATTAAACACAAGAAGCAATTTTTATTGGAAACAAGGCTTTCTTCTCAATTAATGTGTATATATATATATGGATGACTATTGTTTATTGCTATACTGAAGGTTCTTTTTTATCTCCATATTTTAATTTATATTTTTAAACATTGAGAAACATTTTTAAATAAATAAATAAATAATACAAACCAATGAACTTTGTTATAGGAATGTCATTCAATTCTTTGAATGTCTTCGAAGTGGTATGCCTAATTCCATTTTTATCAAATGTCTTTAGTGATGTGCTGACAATTTGATGAGTGTCTACTTCAATTTTGTTGAAAGTGAAGAACTGGAAACCACTTGACTTGCAAAAAGATTTGTTACCCCACTTATGTTCTCATATGCACTCCAGGGTGTGGTGCCCACACTAGGGGTCAGAATGGTAAGAAAGTTACAACTTTTTCTGTAATCCCTATCTCCCCTAAGTATGGAAGGGGATACCTTATCTTAGGCTTTAGGAAAAGCATAGAAAATTGAAGATGGGCCTCCCTGGTGGCTCAGGGGTTAATGTCTCAGCACTACCAAGCTACTGCCAGCCACTGAGGCCTGAGTTTGATCCCTGGCCAGGGAACGAACCCACAAGGCGCGCAGCAGACCTCTCCTGTCTTGCCCACTGCTCCCTTCAGCAGTATATTTCAGTAAATCCACTTGTTTTGCCCCCCTCTTTCTCTCTGGTGAATCCTCTCACACACACCCAACACCTCTGGCCTATACCCCAGTTCTTGTACGCACAAATAAATAAAAGTAAATCTTAAAAAAAAAAAAAAAGAAAATTGAAGATCAGAATATGGATTCTCTTCAAATTATCTTGATTCATCAGCCTCTTCAAGCACTCCTGGTGTATGACACCCCCATTTTATGACTCAGACTGAAAATTTACTTGAGGACCAGAGTTTAATTTTTATTCCCCTGCTAGGCATGAGCTTCAAAATAGATCTGATTGCGGTATCTCTACAGAGATGCCTGTGGCCAGTGCTCCAAGTCTTCTCAGCCCTCAGATTACCCTTAGCAGAGCTAATCTCCTTCTAGTGCCGGCTTCCTCAGGCTCAGACCTGCAACCTGCTGTTTATTATTACTGTTCATTGAGTTTATTATTAATTTATTGAACTGAGGAAAGGAAGTGGCTGGAGGGCCTAAGAGACTTTTCACAAGCCTTAGAAACATCAGTCTTATCTCAAGAGCTTAGAGAAGTAGTTTCCAAGCAATTGCCCCAAAAGTGAGAGGCAGCACCCCCAAATAAATATTTATATTTTTATGAATTATAGACATGTGCCACTGTGAAACAATGTATAACGTGGACTAAACTTCATTTTTTTTTATATTCAAAAGGGCAGGTTTATTATAAAAAGGGAAGGGAAGTAAAGGACACTTGCACAGACACAAGCAGGCAGGAAGAGCTGCCCCCGAAGGGACAGCTTTGCTAAAAGAGAGGCCTGCATGGTCCCAGGCGGGCAGCCTTGGGAGGAGCTGCCTCTGCTGCTTTGCCAAGGGAGAAGGTCTGTGAGGAGAAATACCTGAATAGCTACAGGTGGGCAGGAGAGCTGCTCCTAAACTTTTAGATTTTAAGAAAAAAAGTTTATTTCATTCCCTACCCCCAATGAATTGTCTTGCAGAATCTTATTTGTAATGTATTGTGCTAGGCTGTTCTCAAAGCCCTAGGGTACTTGTGGGGGTGGGGGGTGGGAGGAGGAGATGGCATCAGGACCTTTGTTCTGACCTTCTCAAAGACAGAACTCTCCAATCCTTTAGCCAATATTTACTAAGTTATGTGCCAGGCACTGTGCTGGGTTCTGAGAACATAAAATGACACAATCTCTTGTTGCACAACAGTGTCAATGTGGTTAGCACTACTGATCTATTCACTTAAAAATGGTTAAGATGGAAATTTTTATGTTATGTGTTTTTTACCACACCCACAAAAAGGACAGAGTCTCTGCTCTTAAGAAGATTATAGAGTAGTGGGGGAAACAAGAATTCACTCATTTGTTTATGCGGCAGCTTTTAATTAATGGAATGCCAATCACGTCCCAGCCCTGTATAGGTGCTGGGGAGAAGCCTAGAAGCAAAACCAGGCTGTCAGCCTCCTATGGAGCCGATGGTCCATGGCCAGCCTGGAATGTGCACCTGCACTGCCCAGTACAGTAACTACTGGCCACACATGCTGTTTACATTTAAATTAATTAAAATCAAATAAAATGGAAAATCCAGACCCCAGTCATACTGGCTATATTCCCAGGGCTCCATAGCCACAGAGGGCTAGGATACCGTGTTGGATCACATGGATAGAGAACTTTTCCATCATTGCAGACAACTCTAAAGCACTGAGTGCAGTGCTTGGACGGGCTAAACCAGATCATCTAGCAAGGCCCTTGTCAGTCTATCCTGTGCCTTGACGGTAATTTGAAAAAGTTTTTCCCCTGGGCAGGTGCAGCTTCTCTATGGGCACCAGACCTGTGCTGCAGAATGTGGCGCTATGCCGAAGACAAGCCCAAGTCTGGAGAACAGGAAATATCAACGACCATGTGGTGAATAGGTCTCCTGAAATAAAACACTCAGGAACTCTGAGTTATGGTGTAAGAGTCTCCACCAATGTTCCTTGCTCAATGTCGCCTTACTCATGCAGTTTTCTCAGCAAGGTTCCTCTCCCTACTTCTGTACCAACTAAATTCCCTTCAAGGCCCAGGTAAAACACCAAGCCCTTTTCCCCCAAACTGGCCTTTCCTGGCTTTTCACAACTACATAAGCCCGGCAGCCTCACCATCAGCAGCACATATTATCACTTGACAGAGGCTTTGGGACCCGGTACAGCCCTTCACCTGAACTGCAACTGCTGAAGATTCTGGCATATCTTTGCCCCTATATAAAAGACATGAGAAAAAGGATTTACTGAAGGAATCAACCCTTCTGTGGTCGTTTATCCATCCCGAGAAACAGTGAGGCTAACCCTTACAAACTGACAATGACTTAAGTCTCTGGAGAGTCTCCAAAGAAACTGGAATGTAAATATCTACTTAACTGGCATTGTATCAAAGAAGAAAGATGTGGACTGTTCTCACTCTTCCTATGCATCAGAAAATCCACCTCTTCTGGATGAGTTTCGAGAGGGATAAATGTTGCTGCCTGAATTTGGAAAGATGGAGATGAGTCTCAGCAAAATACTTCCAGTCAGTGACTGGCTAGCAGCCTCTTCAATCCTGCAGGCCCTTCCTAGAGTTAGACTGTAATTTCTCCTGTTTCACAGCTGGAGCCTTGGGCATGGTAACCTAAAGACACTTCCCCAGGCTGATTCCGGGGTGCCACATGGCCTAGCAAGAAAAGAATCAGCTTTGGAATCAGGTCTGGTTTCCGATCTTGATTCTTTTTTTTTTTTTCTTTTTTCATACAAGAGCAGGGGTGCAGGCCAGAGGTGGGGGGGGGGGGGGGGGGGGGCAGTAAGAGGATTCACCAGAGACAGAATGGGAAGCAAAACAGGCAGATCTACTGAAATACACTGCTGAGGGGAGCAGTGGGCGAGGCAGGAGAGGTCTGCTGCACCATGTGGGAATCTCCCTGGCCGGGGATCGAACTTGTGCTGCAGTGGCTCTGGATAGCTTCAAAGTGCTGAGACTTAACTCCTAGGCCACCAGGGAGGCCCTCCGATCCTGATTCTGACATCACCAGTCAACCCAGGGACCCAGGGCAAATAACGCAACCTACTGGGAGCTCATACTTGTAACGTGACAATAATACCTGGTTGTTGAGGGACCTAAATGACAATAAATTTCTAATGAGTGTTTAGAAGTTAAAATCCTAGCAGTGGGAAACTTAGGCAAGATATTTAGTTGTTCTGTGCCTCTGTTACTTCATCCCTAATGGGGAATCATAGTAGAGGCTAATTTACAAGGAAGCTGCGAGGATTACTAAGTACTTGATATATGGTGTGTCCATGGTGAATGTTGGCATTTATTGCCTCACTTTTCTGACAAGAAAGGTAAGCAAAGTAGTTATTATTCTGGCCTGGAGAGTCCCACACTTGCTGTTGGTTGAACATAGTAAGAGTCTAGCTTCCAGACCTCCTTGGTGACGCAGGATTAAAGTCTCAGCGCTATGAAGCTATCACCAGCCACTGCAGCATGAGTTTGATCCCCCATCAGGGAGCTGACCCACATTGCACAGCAGACCTCTCCTGTCTCGCCCGCTGCTCCCCTCAGCAGTGTACTTCAGCAGATACATCTGTTCTGTTCCCCACTCTGTCTCTGGTGAATCCTCTCACACAGCCCCCCTACCCTGCACCCCTCCCACACTGCACTTTGGCCTATACCCCAGCTCTTGTATACATAAATAAATAAAAGTAAATCTTAAAAAAAAAAAAATCCAGCTTCCCTACATCCTAGTCCAAGGCTTCAAATCAAAGCCCTGGCCAAAACCTAGCTACCTGGGCTCATAGAGCTGCTGGGCAGTGAGCCCATCCCAGAATAGCCATAGCTGCTGGCTTTGTTCCCTTCCAGGGGTTCTGGGGAACCTCCCCAAGTCAATCTGTGACTCTGTTGCTTGTCCCTGAAAGTCTTGCCCACTACCTATGGCAAGTCTCTTCTCACTGTGTCTGAAGTTTGCTTCAATGCCCAAAGGGGGCTACCCCCTGGGTTGCCTGGAATCAGTGACACTGTGGGACAGTGCTAGGAACATTTTGGGGCCAGGCAGGAGGGAAGGGGAAGGCCTTGGCTCCGCCTCCCAGCCATGCTAACAGTGGGAGTGCAGTTGATACAAAGTGAGGGCCCCAGGAAGAATAAAGCCTTGGTTAAGTGTTGGAGAGGCTGAGGAGACAGGAGGTAAGGGAAAGGAGGAGAGAGACCAGCATTTACAGAGCTGGAGGGATCTCCTGATCTCTCCTTTTTATAGCTCAGAAAACTGTTTGTAGGAAAGGTTGGGGTGAGAGTCTAAGTACCTCTTAAGTACTCGCTTAGCAAGGGCTTAGCTGCCCTTGCCTCCAACGCAACGCGGAATAGCTGGTGTCTGGTAAGGCTTCCCCTCCCCCACCATAACATGGCTGCCTCCTTGCCACATATCACCCAGGGACCCAGGCTGGAGGAGGCCAGGATGAAATCTCTTACTACCCTTCCCTTGAAAGACTTTCAGGTGCTCAGATAACCTCATCACACCCTGTAGCCCTTATGTCCCTTCGTCACTACCAGAAGCCAGACAATCTTGCTCATCTTTATGATCCAGATTTTTACGCCCTTATTGTTCTGTAATTCCGTAAACAGATCCAATTTCCCAAAACCTTTGACTCTCTGGAACTCTTGGTTTATCATCACTGAAATCTTCCCAGCTAAGCAATCTTCTCTTTGAACAGTTCTTCACTTTCTTGTTCTAATGGAAGCCTCCCATCCCCAAACTTCCTTGCAGCCACCCCCTGTCCTATCTCTTCTTTTATGTCCCTACTCCCAACATGCTTGGAGGTGGGGAACTGTCCTCCTCATACATTATAATTATTTCTAGAATATATTTCTCCTTCCTTCTCACCCTAATGCACCACCTCTTATGAAGGACATAACCTCAGACCAAAACAGTCACCTCTCCTAGTCGTAGACATTTACCACGCACTGTGCTGTTACCACTCACTCACAGAACATTCTAACCCCTAGGTCACAACCTTCCTCTCTACCAACATTCTGTTATTTTTCAAGATCTTACCATTCATTCATTCTTACATTCAGTG
The DNA here is from genome assembly GCA_004024925.1 of Scalopus aquaticus. NCBI lineage: Eukaryota > Metazoa > Chordata > Mammalia > Eulipotyphla > Talpidae > Scalopus > Scalopus aquaticus. The sequence continues at coordinate 28,389 of PVIJ01015230.1, forward strand.
AGTATTTTTGAGCCCTTGTGTGCCGAATTCTGTCCTGGAATTGAAGATCTAGGAGTAAACTAGAGAGGAAAAGTCCTGTGAAAGCAAGGATAATTCACAAGCAACATGAAGCGAGGTAGAGAGGCTAGGAAAGGAACAAAGGCGGCTGAAGTGGTAGTGGCAGGGGAGGGACCTGTCTTAGAGACGGTGCCGACCACCCACCCAACACTCATGGTCCCTGACCGGCCCACTTGCCATCAGACTCCTGTCCTCCTCCACCACCCACTCCCATGGCCGTAACCCACAGCGCCTCACTTCTGAACCCCCACTTCTGACCTCCACTTCCTGTGTTTTTAGCTCATTTATTCTATTACCTCTGCTCTATTCTTTGTCCTTTCAGGGCCTCCATTCCACTGAATTCATTCCTTTCACTGTCCCTTTCACTGTCCCTTTATCTTCTCACTAGCCTCCCTCTCCAGCTTGACTCTGCGGTCTGTGACAATAATCAGCCTTTTGTACGAGCCCTCCAACTGTTGGCCCTTTTCCCTTCAGTTGGCCTCTCCTGACACACCTTGACCCTGCTTAACCCCCGCATCCTGCCTACTCTGCACCTGCACTGAGTAGCTGAACAGCACTGGGGAAAATTCACAGCCCCGCTGACTAGCCGCACTTTACATTTCTGACCACAAACCTCAAGTGGGCACTCAGCTTGCCTTGAAATCCTACTGTGTTTCTCTTCTAAATTCACTGCTCCACTTTCCAGATGAGTGTTTCTCGTCTTCTCCCCTCTCTCTCTCTCTTTTTAAAGATTTATTTATTTATGCATACAAGAGCTGAAGTCTAGGCCAGAGGTGTGGGGTGGTAAGAGGATTCACCAGAGACAGAGTGGGGAGCAGAACAGGCAGAATGACTGAAGTACACTGCTGAGGGGAGCAGCAGGCGAGACTTAGGAGAGGTCTGCTGCATTTCCCATGTAGGAAGCTCGTGCTGCAGTGGCTGTGGACAGCTTTATAGTGCTGAGACTTAACCCCCTTGCACCTCCAGGGAGGCCCCTTCTCCTCTCTTCTTCAACCTTCAACATCTCCTCTCTGTTCCCCACTGTTAGCTAAATAACGTACTCTTTATCTCCCAGGGAAAGAACACACAGTCATATGAAAATCACCTGTCTTCTTGCATCAGCTCTCCCAGGGGGCCTGTGCCTCAATCCTAGCCACAACCTTCCTTTCTTACAATAGCCAGCCTGCTCTCAAATCATGGACCAACCAGATCCCAATCCCTTCACTTACTCAAGGACTTTGCCTAAAATCATCCTCCTTCCCGCACCATTTAACTCTCCTTTCTACCAGGTCACTTCCTTCAGCATATAAATGTTCTATAATCTCTCTCTTGACTTTACACCCTCTCCAGCTCCTGCTCCATTTCCTTCCTCATCACATCACCTCCATCCCCTCTTAGATCCTCCCGCCAAGCTTTTATCTCTGCCCCTCCATTGAAACTGCATTTGCCAAGTCACCAATGACCTCCTAGCTGGCACATCCAGAGTTCAGTTTCCTGCCATCTTATTCAAGCTGTCAGCAGCATTTGCACAGTAGAGAAATGGCTCCTCCTTGAAATACTGTCTTCACTTGGAGCCAGGACTCAGCACTGGCCCGGTTTACTCCCACCTCCATCCGTGGCAGCTCTCTCAGACTGCTTCAGGGGCTCCTCGTCTTGATCTCTGAAAGTTAGCTTGGGGTGGTCACTTCTTTCCTAGTCAGTCTCTCCCACGTTATATCCCCTGTAGGCCTGTCCCTTTAAACGCCATCTAGGGTTGGAATCTGCCAGGGGTGATGGGGAACGGAGTAGAGAATGAAATAGCAGCTCACAGCTCCCTGTCTGGATGTGAATCTTTGCTCTACCCCTGAAGAGCTATGTGACATGGTTATTAAATAATCCTCTGTGCTACAGGAGGGGGTATTTTGCATGAGTTTGACAGTGATCATGAGCAGAGTGTGAGACAAAGTCTTAAGTAAGAATAGTATTTGTGAACATGGGAACATGTGAACATGAGGGACAGGAGTGAGGGAGTAGAAGAGGAAATAGGGAAAGGAAGGGAGCTGACCAAACGTTTGTTAACAAACCACCACTTCTTTTGGGTGACTGTTACCTGACCCTGAATGACCTTCTGAGAAGCTTTATGCCATGTACCTCAGAACCCAATAGAAGAAAAGGAAGGCACCAACTCATTAGCGCTTGTTCAGTTACCTTCTATACTTGTGGGTGCCTCATGTATCAGTGACAATTGGGTTCCATGGAAGTCTCCCATGCCACAGGGTCAGGAGGTGAGAAGCAGATGAAGAGGCACTGTCAGGCTGCATTTGTGTGACAGTATTCCAGGCCTCTGCAAAACTGGTCACCACAGCAGTGACTGGAACCAGAGGTGGGGCTGAGGGCACTATAGTGACACACAGCTGGATTCAGTACAGAGATGATTGAAGAGCTCACCTCACAGGACTGCATGGTGGTGGTGAGTCTAATCCTCTCCCCTGCTTAGTAGACATCTCAGAGGCCTGTCATGTTTAAAATAGATTCCCTGTCCCTTCCCTAACCCAACTCTTCCTCCAGTCATCTCCACTGCTGTTAAACAACTGGATTCATCCCTCCCATTCTTCACATCCAACACATTACCAAACTCGGGCTTCAAAATATACCCTAGTCTGACCTCATCAGCTTCCATGACGAAGTGCCCAGCCCAGGCCAAGTAACTATCCCCCTGCCCAGGAGCCTCCCCACAGCCTCCCATCTTGGCTCCTGCCTCCAGACCATAATTGCCCTTTTGCAATTACACTGGTCAACGGTGAGATCGTTACTGACTTAAAAGGCCCTAACCTGTAGTATCTTGGTGTGCTGAACATGAATACAACCCCGAAAATTTTTTATTAGCTCTTGTTTTGAAGATATTTCATACAATTCATTTTATATGTTTCACCATGTAAATTTATCCAATAGGACTGCAACAACATCCTAAATCAGCCTAGAATGATGTAATATTGCATCGCATTGCATAATACCATCATGCACACATCATCAGAGTTGATTGCATCATTTTCTGATGCTAATGCAGTACTACTGCCAGGCGGCTGCTGAAGTAAGCTGACGTCAGCAGTCCACTAGAGAAAGCCCTGTCGGCAAGGTTGAGCATTGAAAATATTTCAGACTTTGTGTGAGACAGTTTAAGCTACTGTTCCATAGGACTGTTATTATTTTATCCATTTAGGCACAATACAGAACAGTCATGTCTCGAAAATGCATTAATAGCGTGGACAATTTCTGCTCTATCTGTGGGGAAGTGACATTTGCCAACCAGAAGAAAAGTATCACTTCTCAAGTGAAGAAGGCTTATCATCTTTACTTCGGATGCAAGGTTGGTGACCAAGACAGGCCTTGGGCCCCGCATATATGCTGTGCTACATGGACAACACAACTTTCACAGTGGTGAAATGGCAAAAGACCATCAATGCCATTTGCAGTCCCCATTGGTGTAGAGAGAGCCAAGCAACCACATAAAAGACTATTACTTCTACTTGGTTCCTCCTCTTTCCTAAGGAATAGTGAAGCAAAAGAAGTCAAAAATAGTCTACCCAAACATTCCGTCTCACTGAGACCAGATCCATATGGTGAGGGACTTCCTATTCCAGAACCTCCAGTACAATATTCTCTTGATACATCTGATGAGGACAAGGGTGAGCGGACCTGTTCTTCTCCTGTTCCATCAGCATGCAATGATCCAGATTTTCACTGTGGTGCATCATCAACCCCACACAGACTAACACAGGAAGAACTAAATGACTTGGTTCATGATTTGGACTTCTCCAAGAACAAGGCAGAATTGCTAGGATCAAGACTCCAACAATGGAATCTTCTAGAAGAAGATGTCACAATTACCTGATATCGAAAGCACCACCAGCAGTTGGAGCCTTTCTTCAGAAAGGAAATACTCTGGTTTTCTGCTCCGATATTGAGGGCCTCATGAATGCCTTAGAAATCACTCATGACCCACAAGAATGGAGACTATTTCTAGACTCTTCAAAACTGAGTCTTAAAGCTGTGCTTCTGCACAGTGGAAACCATCTTCCATCTATTCTATTCCTGAACAGCTGGACAAGAGACAGCGAAAAAATATAACAAGTAGTCTATGACTTGATTTTTTACAGGTGTTAACTGTATGCCTATTACTATTGGCATGCATTTTGTGATGTAAACATCAATTTATTGCAGATTACAAAAAAACTAGAGCCAAAATTACAATTTGACTGTCGTATTCTTGTTGAGCACATACAAATTGATAGGAAATGACTAATTTTATTTCAGTAACATGACTTTTGTAAAAAATTGTTGACCAGTGTTATTGTTTGAAAGAAATAGCAGTTCAGTATCCCAAAGCAGCTGAATGTTACTCCCCTGATTCCAGCACTCTTCAACATCTTCCTGTTATCATTTTCTAATAACTTTTATTGAGATATGATTACATACCACATACTTTACCCATTCACAGTGCACAATTCATTGTTTTTTTATTTACAAGGTTCCATGTCACAATTACCACAATCACTTTTAGAACATTTTCATCACCCCACCTCCCCAAAGAACCCCATATCCATTACCATTCTCTGCCCATTTCTTCCCAACACTCTCAGTCCTGGGCTAATCTACTTTAGAGACTAATCTACTTTCTGTCGCTATGGATTTTTCTATTTTAGACATTTCATATAAATAGAATCATGCCGTATGTGTCTTTGCGACTGGTTTCTTTTTCCTGTTATTCTTAAAAATAACTCCAAACTCCTTGCCATGACCTTGGATGCCCTCATGGTCCATGCCCAGCTGGGTACCAGCCTCCCCCCAGCCCAGGCCCCACTCTTCTGCCCTAGACCTCAACTTTGCTTGTCCTTCTACCAGGACTTTCTCAGATGTTCATATGGGCCGCTCCTCAAGACTCAGGTGTGTGCCCCACAGTTACCTCCTCAGAGGGGACTTCCCTCTCTCACCCCCCTCCTTACTATCTCTATTCCTCCTCCATACTATCTGAAGTATTTGTTTGTTTACTTATTTACTGGCTCTCTGCCCCTTTAAACTTCCAGAGAGTGAGGACTTTGTCCTGTTCATGCTTGAATCCCCAGCACTACAGTGTTGGGTACACAGTGGTGTTTGGCATTTGCTACATGAATGACTGGATAATGCTTCTGGAAATTCCATTGAGGAGTTTCCATAGTTCCTCCCATCGGCCAGAATAGTGTGACACCTTCAAAGCTCCAAATTCTTCCCTTACTCCAGTGAAAACCAGCATGTTATAGTTTACATTCATTTTCTTTTTCTGCTTGGCATTATGTTATTTGCTCAAATATACCCACCCCTGACCACTCCCCTTCCACCACCCCACCTCACAACACACACACACACACACACACACACACACACACACACACACACAACCTAGCAAAGCTTTTCTGGTGCTCTTCTCATAGATTCCAGATTCCTGGAACCCCTTACTATTCCAGAAAAGAATATTCCACTTCCCAGCTGTGAGGGTTACTGTTCCAAACACACAGAAAACATCATGGCCTGAAGCCACCTGCCTCAGTCACCCTGCACTGTCGTCACCTGCTGGGCTTTTGCTGTGGACCTGGCCTTCTCCCTGCCTTCCTGATGGTGCCTCTTTCCTTTCTCTTTAAAATTCTCAGCCCGACTGTAAAACAGGCCTTTCAGATATTGCTGATGAGAATGAAAATGACAACTTCTGAAGGACAATTGGTAATATCTGTTTAGATAACAGCCCTTGAGCCCTATGTCCCTGTGTACATTAGAAAGGACACATCTGGCACAACCATCGAAAAGCAAGGGACTGGAGAATGACTATCTACAGCCCTCAATAAACGACTGATTTAGCACAAAGCACACTTAGAAACTGTAAGAAAAAGTGGAGACCCCGCTGCATGAGGATATGGAACCATCTCCAAGACATACTGACAAGAAAAACCATGATTATAGTTGTAGGCAGGATCATCTTATCTAGCCCATCTTGTCAGGTGGTCAAAATTCTTTCACAGCTGGCCTCCCTGGTGGCACATGGGGTTAAGTCTCAGCACTATGAAGCTATCAGCAGCCACTGCAGCACGAGTTCAATCCCTGCCAGGGAGCTTCCCACATGGCACAGCAGACCTCTCCTGCCTCACCCGCTGCTCCCCTTGGCAGTGTATTTCAGTCAATCTGCCTGTTCTGCTCCCCACTCTGTCTCTGGTGAATCCTCTCACCCCCCCCATACCTCTGGCCTACACCCCAGCTCTTGTATGCATAAATAAATAAATAAATCTTAAAATAAAAATTCTTTCACAGGGCTTTGCCTCTATATACCTGAGGGCAAACTGTAATTGGAGGCAGACTTCCAGCCAGAACTGTCTGCTGTGGCCACGTGGCACTTCTGTGAACAGACAAGCACAAGTCTGGAGTACACAGTGGACTCCTGGCACTTGCAAGGTGTTTGGCATTGGTTATACCTCCTTAGGAGTGTCAGGTTACCTGGGAGCCAAGACTGACACTTGGCCGGGGCCAGCCCAGCTTGCCAACCAACCTCCTCCAGACCTGGCTGCCACCTTGCAGCTGGCTCCTTCCTGAGATAGGGGAGTAAGGACAGAATTGTGGCTTCTGCTGGGACCTCACTCCCTCCTCCCCACATCTGACTCAGGGGTTTCTGCAGATGGGTAGCTGTTTCCTTTCAAGTCTCCTTTGCCAAATCACCCTCACTCTTCCTATCCTGGGTGGGGGATTTTTTTCTGAGGAGAAGCTGGTTTTTTTCTGCCATCTGCAGGCCACTGAAGCCCCAAGCCCAAGGCCCAGGGCCTCACAGGGAGTGTTGAATTGAAGCAATTTGGCTGGAGCTGGCCTTGAGATAAGCCAGAATCCAGGGCCCTGTCACCACCTGTGCCTGTCAGATTCCTGCCTTCCCATCCCTCCACCTCCAAAGCCCCAGCTCTAGACCCAAATGAACATCCCTCAGCTGTGAGCTGGGGTGGAGAACCCCTTGTAGTGCCAGCCAGATGCCCCCTGGGATTTGAGCTACTGCCTGCAGCTGGAGGTGGGGCTGAGAGGGCTGGTAGCAATGTGTTGAGCCTCTGGACCCTGTCAGCCTGGGGGGTGGGGATGGGGAGTGGGGCAAGGGCCCAGCAGGGGAGTTCCTGCACTTTCTGCTCCACTGCCTCCGAGTGAGTTCTGTTCAGAGGTGTCCCTTGAGTATATGTCTGCCCCAAAGAGCAACTGGGTATCTGCCCAGGCTCAGTGGCAAACTGCCCTTTTCTAGGCTAGACAGAGAACAGCGCCTGCCAGAGCCCTAGCATTGTGGGTTCAAGGCTGTCTTGACCAGCAGAGAGGTCTGGCCCCACCAACTCTCACTTCCTCCTGTTCCTTCCTGTCCTTCCCACTCACTTCTCACACTCTACTTGCCCTCTCCTTCAGGAGCTCTGCTCCTTCCCCTCCCCCAGGTAGAAGCCAAGCCCTCACTGAAGAGGCCAGTTTCTTCCAGGAGACAGTAGGTTATAGCCAGAGAAGGGCTGAGAGGCTCTGTGGAAAGGGTCTGTGGTAACTTCCAAAACTAGAATCTCAGCCTTTGGCTTTACTGGGAAGCTCAGCAGACTCCTCCGAAGACTGGTCACTCCATCAGAGCACTCTTTGTGGCAAGTCCAGGTCAGAGGGCAGAAAGTCCTTCCCATGCCACCTCCAGCAGCTGAACTGAGAGGAGCCCCTCCCAGGCGCCTCTGGGCCTCAAGGCCTCTCAGGTTCCCTGTGAGGGAGGGGGCTGCTGCACAACCAGCTGCAGCTGTGGGAAACCACACACCACAGCCTGCAGGTGCAAGGGGCCTGGGGGAAGGGGAGAGGATTAACTATTTCTGGGGAGTAGGCCCTCTCCATTCCTTCCATTCCCAAACTGGCTTCTCGGAAATGGTGGAGACCGTGCTAGGGAGTGTGGGGTGGATACACAGCCACAGAAAAATCCAAAGACCTGTGATCTAGGAATGAGAGAGGCAAACCCGCCTGAAAGGCCCTGAAGCTGGCAGAGAGAAGCCGCTATCACTGACTCTGGGCCAAGTTTGGAGGCCACTGAGAAACCTTGGGTATCATGTCCCTTTTCATGTCTCAGTGATTCCCTGTCCATTCCCTGAGTAATTCCCTGTGAGGGGACCTGGCCTGGGGGGAGGTGGAAGGCAGCATCCACCTCCCCTGACACTCACCCTACCCTGGGCCTGTCCATTGAGGACTCCTCAGAGGGTTGCCTTGGGAAGTACCAGGCCAAGCCTCAGAGGAGGGGCTGGTGGCTGAGCAGGCCTGCCTCTAGCCCAGGGTCTCCCAGTGGGAGCCATTCGTACTGAGTAAACCATGGCTTAGGACACTGCTCTAGGGTTAGAGGGGATGGAAGTCATTTGTGGGGAAAGCTCTTACAGGGTTCACAGAAGGGCTCCTTTTGCTACGGGGTAACCCCGTGGGGTGTCTGTCTGGGTTCTCACCTGTATGCTTAAAAGAGACTTAAAAGCTCAAATGCAGGCACACACAATAAAATTAATAAAAAGATTTATTTACAAAAAGAGAAAAGAAAAGATAAAGAAATAAACTGGTAAAAACGTCCTATCAGTTTCTCTGAGCTGGACTCTTCTCGCCTACTCAGGAAAACTCTTGTCAGTCCACACCACGGACCAATAGCCCCCCTCCAAGCTCACAGGTCAGGTATTTAAATCCCCCAAACCATTGCTTAACTCCACCCTCAGTCCTCAACATCCTTCCTTTGGTGATGACGGCATTCTGGGAATCGTAGTCCTAGGTGTCCTGGCTCTCTCCAGCCTGAGGAGGGGGTGGGGTCCTGGGACACTCCCCCTTTCTGAGGACCACCATCTTGCA
>PVIJ01015231.1:0-37275 GCA_004024925.1 Scalopus aquaticus
AGAAGATGTGGTACATATACACAATGGAATACTATTCATCATGGAAAGAAGATAAACACATGCAATTTGCAGCGACATGGATGGAATTAGAGGGGATCATACTCAGTGAAATAAGCCAGAAAGAAAGAGAAAAATATCGAATGGTTTCACTTATAACAGGACTATAAGGAAACCAAATAGGAGAGAGACAATCAGCGGGAGGGTGGGGGAGGCGGAGGGAGGGAAGGAAAAGGGCACAAAATGGAATAGAAAAGAACACAAGGGACCATGGAGATGGATCACGGGTGAATTGGTGGTGGGCTACCCAAGGGGAATACAAAATGTAAAAGACATAAATAACAATAAAAATATATATATTTTAAAAAATAGAAACTCCTGAAAAAAATAAAGAAACTCATATTCTGTAGACCTCTGTCCTGAAATAAGGCATCCGCAGGGCGTGGTAGCACTGATGACTAGTACTAACACCTCTACTTTATTATGTATTGCAGATGTCCCTGGGCAAGTTATTGAGCCTTTCTTTGGTTATCTATAAAATAAAAGTCATCATTCTTACTCTTAAGGGATTTTATATAAGTTTAACATGACTGATTAATAACTGCATAGAGAAATAGGTAGGACCACACGCCTAACCCGAGAAGCCACTGCACTTGACCCCGCGTGGCACATTTCTGCCCAGATGTCACTCTTAAGCCAAGGCCTTCAGGGGGCCTCGTGGAGCAAGACTGGGTGACATGAGGCAGTGTTTCCCCAAAGCTGAGACTCCATCTGATGCGCTGACACCGGGCCCAGCAATGACCCGAGAGAGCCATCAAGCAACAGCAGTTGCTGCTTCCTCTGTAGTGTTGAACTTTGGTACTAGATGAACTTGGCAAAAGTCTCAATGCACCTTCCAATGCTTCTACTTGGACTGAATCACTCAATTCAAATTGAATCACAGATATTCCCTCGTCACTCAAGCCTAGATTAAGCTTAATGATGGTAGCTGTTTATGCATAAAGACATTCTCTGCTATGCTTAGTCTTTCATGCTGTTCAACCCAACCCTAATTTAGGCCCTTCCTTTCATTGCTCCCGATTTTAATTCTATTGACCTTTCAAACTTCACCTTAAAATCCATCTATTCCACCAAGCCTCCCTAGATTGCCTAGTCCAGCCTGAAGTTATGTCTCTCTTCTCCGAATTGCTGTTAGCATAATCATGCATTAGCTTGTGATCACTATCATCCTTTCAAAGAGTCACCTAAAAATTTCATTGTTATTTAATGAGAAATAGGTATTAGGTTTATTTATCCAAAAAAGATGGTGAACCCTTTGAGAGAATACATTATGCTTTTTTGTGTGTCTGCCATAATGCTTACAATAAATATCTTAGTGGACATAACATTTTCATCTGCATAATGGCTTTTTCAAATACCTGCAAACCATCAACTCTCAAAGATTTCTGCTACCAAAGAAGGTCAAGTGGATGTGAATAATCCAACATTTGAATTATTCAAAAATCATTTATATTGAATTTTAGAAGATAGCAGAAGAAGTTATATTCTTTCCCTAAATAAATGATTTATAGAAATAAATAATAGCAACAATACTCACTGGGACCTTATGCTTTTCGAAGTTGAGCGCTAATAATGATTCATCTAGATTCTCTGAGCTCCTGCAGCAGAAGACAGGGAGATGGGGCTAATCAAGAACTGGTTACAGGCAGTCTAGAGATCCCACTTTCCTTGGTACTCCACATGGTGCCCACAACCATAATGGTTTGTGCCTTTTGAGCACATGCACACATTTCTTCTACCCTTCAATTCCCACTTCCAGCAACCACCAATCTGTCCTCTGTATCTATGAGCTCAGGGTTTTCTTTTTTATTTTAAAAAAAGATTTATTTATTTACACATACAAGCTGGGGTACAGGCCAGAGGCGTGGGGCGGCAAGAGGGTTCACTAGAGACAGAGTGGGGAGCAGAACAGGAAGATTGACGGAAATACACTGCTGAGGGGGGCAGCGGGCGAGGCAGGATAGCTCTGCCGCGCCATGTGGGAGTCTCCCCGGCCGGGCGTTGAGCTTGCGTCCCCGCTGCCGACAGTTCCACAGCACAGCACTTAACCCCTGTGCCACCAGGGAGGCCCCAGGGTTTTCTTTTTTAAATTATTTACTTGTAAGTGAGAGAGTGCAGTGTTTGTTTCCTCTGGCTGACTTATTTCACTTAGCATCATGTGCTCACAATGCAGCCATTTTTTGCAAATAGCAGGAGTTCCTTCTTTTGTGGCTGAATACTATTCCATTGTGTGGACATACCACATTTCCTTCATCCATCAGCGGGCACTTAGGTTGTCTCCAAGTCTTGGTCCAATGAGTATGAGGGTACATAGATCTTTACAAGTTAATGTTTTCCTTTTCGTCAGATAATTTTGGAGTTTTTTTCTTAGAGCTGCAGCTGCCCAGGGCGCTGTAAGCACCACTGCTTCACATGTCCTCTTGCTGACCTCAGGCAGCGGTGCGAACATCTGCCGGGGTTTGGGTGCTCACCTCCATGGAAATACCACAGGGAAAGGACACACCTAATTCAGAGTATTCAGAAGTCCACGAGCAGTAGAACCAGCTCAAGCGAGTTTTTGCTACAACAAACATCAAGGACAACCAAGGTCCGTGGAAAGACTGATAGATGCCGCCTCTGGGGCACTTTGCCTGTCTTCCCTTCCTCCTTCCCCTTTGATTCTGTTCTTCCTGTCTTCACCTCAGGTGCAATGTGGTCCTCAAGCTGCTTTGCTCTTCCAATCAACAGGCAAATGCAGCAGTCTGACCCAACTCCGAAACACTAAGATTTGAGGTATTTACTAAGTCACTTTCCCCACAGATACGGTGTTAAAATATTTCAAGGGGTGGGCAATGTTCAGTCTAAATCTTGCATGTCTGAGAACAGATGTTTGGGTGTTTGCAATCAGTGAATGGAGGAAGTTGGGTGGGGTGGTTATATGGGGGAGTCCACACCATAGGGAGAAGAACCTGCTGGAAGGGAGAGGCGCTCAGCAGTGCTGAACTCCACCACTGTTTTGACACTGACCCTGGGGAGGTCATTTCACCCCCCTGCTCTCATTTTCCCAAGTGAGTTACGAGCGTGAGGATCCTCACCTTTGACAGGGTGTGGAGACAGCCAGACAAGCACTTCTCAGACTGAATGTGCACACAAGCCACTGGGGCATCTTGTTCAAATGCAGGTTCTGATCCAGGGATTCTGGAAGAAGGCCCAAGATTCTGCATTTCCAATGAGCTCTCAGGTGATGCCAATGTTGCTGACTCAGGGGTCACATTTGGGGCAGCAAAAGGCTGCTAGATAATGTAATTAATGATAAAGTGGGCTTTCTTCCCAGAAAATTTGGTGAGAAGAGCTCCTTTCTTGCCATTGGCTTGCTACCAGATAAAAAATAATCAAGTTGAGGATGGAGAAATATGGAGAAGAAAAAAATGCTACCAGGGCTTGTGGAAGAAGCTGCTGTTCAAGTAAAATGATGGATTACTATACATTTTCATCTCACAAAAGTGTGCTCGGGGAACTCCTGATCGGGGCTGCCTGAGGGAAGGGCCGGTCATTCTGTGTTTCCTCCACTGAGCACCAAGCAATGGTTGCCTAGTAGGGGCTGCCCCACCCCCGCAGCCTTCAGTTGCTGTTCACTTGCTCTTTTTCCATTTGGTTGTAAACCTGCCTGATGGTAAATTTAGGGACAATAATCTCTCAGTTGTTGCAGGTTCACATTTTATCCCACTTCTGTACATACGAGTGAGCTAGACAGATTTCCAAAGCTTTGCTTCTGTCTCCTCTCAGAATTGTTCCTGTCCTGTATGTCATCCTTTCTAGTCTTCCACTTCTTCACCCTGTGGTAAAATTGTACACTCTTGAGGAACTTAGTCTACTGCCGACCGCAGTCGATAGACACCTGTGGAGTAGACAAGACAATGGTATGGCCAAAAGGTATGGCCCCCTCCCCACTAGCAGGGTGGAGAAGAGAACTAGCAGGGTGGAGGGAAACAGAAGGGAGGCAAGAGAAGTTGACCCAATGTTCCTTTGCCTAGGCGGGTAGACAAAACAGGTGCCTCCAGCAAAGTAAGGTAAGCTTTAGTGAATCTGCAAAATGAATTTAAAATGGGTCAAAAGAGCCTTTTGTAATTTAAAAAGTTAATCCTTGACAACATAACATGGTTAAAAAAAATTGAGAAGCATTTAAAGAACACCTTTATTGAGGTAAAATTGACATAAATATATTAAAAAGCACAATTGAAATTTTCACGTATTATTACACCAGTGAAACCATTTCCACTGCCAAAATAATGACTGTATCGACGGCCCTCCAAGCTTCCTTGTGGCGCTTGGCAATCCTTCCCCCTGCCTGTTGCAGCACATCCACCAACCCCTGAAACAAATGATTTATTTTTTGTCACTGGAGATTACTTTGCAATTTATATAATTTTATATCGATGAAGTCAAATAGTATGTTCTCCCTTTTGATTGACTTCTTTCAACAGCTCAATTATTTGGGGGTTCATTCATACTGTCTGTTCATTCTACTTATTGCCAAGTAAATTCATTTTATGGGTCTTTCACAGTTTGATTGTCCACAAGCCTGTTGACAGTATGTTCAGTCTTTGTTATTTTAGACCTTTGTATATGTGGAAGTATCTCATTGGAGCTTTAATTTTTACTTTCCTAATAACTGATGTTGAGTGTATTTTTATTACTTATTTGTCATCTCTGTATCTTCTTTGATGAGCTATCTGCCCAATCTTTTGTCCATTTTACATTGGGATATTTGTTTTCCTTTTATTGAGTTTAGGAGTTCTCTATATACTCTGAGCAAACATCTTTTATCAGAGAAATAGTTTGCAAATATGGAGCTTAGCATTCTAGTGGATTCAGAGGTGACTAAGAGCTGGACCCTGCCCACTGGCACTCACGGCTCAGTGGAGGAGTCAGAACATCACAAACTAATCACTAGAGACTTCGGGGCTATAGTTGAGGCCCTGCAGAGCACCGTGGGAGTGCAGAGGAGCATACGATAAAATTCGCCCTGAGAACATGGAAAGATTTCCCAGAGGAGGGGAACTTAAAGCTTTGTTTTGAAGTATGAAGAACTGGGTAGGTTAAAAACATCTGCAAAAGAACATTCTAGGCAAGGAGATTCTGTTCAAAGGCAGTTCTGGGAATCATGAGTTCTGGATGACCAGAGGGGGCGGGGTCTGGGGTAGGATGCTAAGAGGTAAGGTGAGGAAAGCTGAGACTAGATTGTCAGGTTGTGGGAGGGTTTTTTTTAGATCAGGCTCAAGAAGCTGAGCTTCATCTTCAAAGCAATAGGGAGTCTGGTGAAGGGTTTTAAGTATGAGAGTAAAAGGGTCAGATTTGCATTTTTAGATAATGTCCTGCAGTGATGGCGAAGGTTTTGAAGATAATGAATTCAGAAAAAATGGAAAGAACCTAAACAGAACAGTAATATCAGGGGTATGGAGAGGAGGGAATGGATTCTTGAGATACTTAAGAGGAGTGGTAGACATTGGTGAGCATTTCAATGTCATAGGTGGAGACAGTAGTATGTAGGCTGACTCCCCAATTGTGGTTGAAATAATGGGGTAACTGGGGGCACATTCATCATATCCTGGAATACATGAATAGGAACAAGAGAGGTGGGGAGTATTACAGGTTCAGTTTCTATCATTGATTCATTTATTTAACAAAATTTTCCTGAGCATCTACCCCCTTAAGGGGGTTATGCTAGCGATGAAAACAGATGCTGTATTAGCTTTCTCCGAGTAAAGAGTCTAGCACAGAAGAGAGAAAACAGAATAACCTCGCAAATGCGTAATTTAAAACAAGTGACTCTGCATTTCTTAAGGCACAATAATAGTGTGTTTGAATGGCACACTCAGGTAGACCTCAGTCTCAGGAGATGCTACCTTGGAGAAGTTGGGCTTAAGAGGAGACCCAAATGAGTTAGGCTGGTGACGACCGAAGTATAATAATGTTTCAAATAGAGGAGAAAGGGCATGTAAAATATCATAGGGCTTCTAGGTGGCGCTTTCCAAGAAGCAGAGAGAAACATGCACCCAGAAAAAAGGCCTCAGATGAGAAGTTATCAACCCATAGGGCAGATAAAACCATGTCAGAGAATGAGAACGTTGAGGGAGGGTTTGTAGGATAAGGAGAAAATAATACTGATGCTTGGCCTGCAGAATACCAATGTCTACAGTGCAGGAGCTCAGGAGAGCAAGTCGGCTAAAGGACGAGAAGAGTTAAACATTGAAGAAGAGAAAGGAAATAGGGATGAGAGCAAAAAAGAGGAAATTCATGGCGACCGGGGCCCAGTCTATGAAAATGGTTATTCTGGTTTATTAAATTCTCCTTCTCCTCACCAAGTCTGCAATGTTTTACTTGGTATTAATGAATTCTGTTGATTGTGTTTTCCCCATTGAAACAGCTCCCTACTTTAATAAGTCTCAAGGAAGGTATGATGTAAAGGAAAAATTTTGTATTGCTTCTAAATGCTCTCAAGGGAATTTGTTTCAGCATTTTCCCTTTTGCCTGTCATACTGAAGAGTGATTGACAATTTCGGATTCATGCAATCACTTGCCAGCATATTTTAAATGTAATTACAATCCAGATTGTGTCTTCTGTGCTCCGTGAAATGAGGCAGAATACTGTGGCCCTTTCCTCTCTTCTGCCAAGAAAAATCAAGACCCCAGAGAAGGTCTTCCCACCCTGCATGAATGGCATGCCTCTGAACATTAGCAAGAATGTTTGCTGGGGGGCATCCCTGGTGGCCTAGGATTTAAGTCTCAGAGCTATCACTGCTACAGCATGAGTTTAATCCCTGGCCAGAGAGCTGGCCGACATGGCGCAGCAGATCTCTCCTGTCTCGCCCGCCGCTCCCCTCAGCAGTGGATTTCAGTAGATTCCCCTGTTCTCCGCCCCACTCTGTCTCTGGTGAATCATCTCACACCCCACACCTCTGACCTACACCCCAGATTTTCTACTCCCCCCATAAAAAAATGTTTGTGAGGGAGGCTTGCTGCAAAGTCCAAACTAACTACCCAAAGAAAAATTACCATTCTCCCTACCTTTCAGCTTCCATGGCTTGGTTTTTGAAAGTCTATCATCTTCTGTATAAAGTTAACTCTGAGATTATACTCCTCAACTCTTTGCCTTTCTATCAATTACATTAATTTCTAAAGAATCTGTTACGCACCATGTGCTGTGCCAAGCATCATTAATAATACATTGTCCTGCTTCATTTTAAGTATCATGTGAGGTAGATTTATGACACCCAAATTATAGAGGCGGAGGCAGAGGCTCAAAGATGCTGAATTATCTGTTGGTTCTGCTGACGCCTAACATCTTGACCATCATGTAGCATACAATTCACAATAAAGGTCATTTTGTCTGTCAGGATATGCCATTTATGCCGCAGTAACAGACAACCCTCATCTCTTAATAGCAAGTGTTTGCTTTCTCACTCATACATCATGTGTGTGTGTCGGGGGCTAGTTCTGCTAAGAGCTCCCTCACCGCATACTGAGGCTGTGAAAGCTGCCTGTCTTGAATGTTGGTTTTCACAGGAGGGGGCAAGAGCTCTTGGGGGTCTTGTAGCAGCAATTAAATGCTTTGGCATAAAAGTGACAAGCATGGCTTCCACGGTCGACTCATCGGTCCGAGCTAGTCACCTGGCCCCACCTAGCCAGGCAGGAAGTGTGCTCTGACGCAGAACCCAGAAGGCAGAACGCCCAGGGTGGGCTGTACAGATGGCCACACAAAGGTAAAGAGGTTCTAAGTATCAGGCTTCTGCATCCATTTCAGTGCCCCGCATTTTAGATTGTAATTGATAAGAAAGCTGAAACTGTATTGCAGAAGCAAAACCACAATAAAATGCCACTTTCGTATCTACCCACTAGGGTGGCTGCAATAAAAAAGAAAGTAAGTATTGATGAGGACACAGAGAAACTGAACCCTTAGCCGTCACTGGTGGGAATGCGAAATGGCACAGATACTTTGGAAAACTGTCTGGCAAGTCCGTAAAATGCTAAACACAGGGTCACATTAGGACTCAGGGACTCAAGGGCTGCTAGGTGTCTGCCCAGAGGAAACGAAGACACACATCCTCACAGAACTAGTACACCAACACTCAGGGCAGCACTTCTGCCAGCAGCCAATCCACCTTCCATCATCAACTGGTGACTGGATGAACAAAACGTATTTTATCCATGCAATGGTGTCTTATTTGGCCCAACATAAAAGGGAGCAGTACTGGTACATGAAACAGTTTGCATGAACCTGAAAACATTATGCTAAGTGAAAGAACCCAGCCACAGAAAATGACATATTGTATAAATCCTTTTATACGAAATGTCCAGAACAGGCGAACCCATCGCTATGGTAAGATTCCTGGTTACAGAGGGCTGCGGGTGCTGGAGGGAGTCGTGGGCTGTATTAGAACTGCAGCATCTGGCTGTTTAAGACCATGACCCTGAACTCATGACACTGGTAGATCCATCAGGAATAGAAACACTGCGATGGGGGGGGGGGGAGCACCTCCCAACCAAGTATCCTGAGACTGAAGACGGGATGTTTTATAGGCAAAATTAGGTTTAAACACGAGAGGGGAGAAGCTGAGATTCGCCATTTATCACTTACCCAAGGAAGAACATTCAGCGGGAAGAAATGACTTGAAAAGTTTTGCTACCCCTTTAAGCTATGATAAAGTTGTCACGTTTAGAAACTAGTCTACATTTTTTTAAAACTTCCTTTTAAAAAAGTGCTATGAACTTGGAGTTTGGTGATTTGAGTGTTATCCCTTTCCCCCAATTTTAATAGCATACAGAAGCTTGGGTCTCAGAAATAATTTTCTATGTGAGCTAAACATATTCCAAGTGGAAAATTTAAAGTAATTAAGACAGGGACTGTCCAAAGGTAAAAATATTTAACAAAAAAAATCTCGGAAAATTCAGCCAGAGAGATGTGTGTGTGACCCAACATGCTTTATGAATGCTTGAGAATTTGTGACTATATTCAGAATTGTCTCCGGGGTGAGGCGTGGGTCCTAAGCATACACTTGAAATCCCTCAGGACAATGGAAGCAAAGTGTTAAATAACTGATGCTTGCAGACAAAATTTTGTTTAAGAAAAGATGACCTTCTCGGGACAGAAGCAACTGAGATAAAGAAGGAGACTCTGGCACAGAGCCCAGATTTTCTCGAATCCTGGAAGAAGACCAACTGCTCTCTCCCATCTGGAACATTCAGAATTCTGACTTGAAACTGTCAGAAGGTGCATGGGGAGCAGGCAAGGGTTTCCCTCCCCACCCCCACCTTTCCTGTGAAAGGTGATTTAACATTGAGGAAGTTCGCTAAGAGAAGTTTGGCTAAACGAGATTTGTGATGGTTCACGGGTGAATCGGTGGTGGGTAAGGTACAGGGAATACACAATAACGTAAAGCTATAAATAATAAAAAAAATAAAAAAACTTGAAATGAAATTCTCTAGTTTCCTTAGGCAAACTTAAAGGGATTTTGAGAGGAGGGAAGGGAACAAGGAGGAAATACTGCTCACCTAAGAAAGGCCTAAGGACATCTGATTCCCAAAGGGAAGACAGATGAAACCAGTCTGCAAGATGGACCGAAGATGGGGACACGCCTGCCTCCAGCAGAGCAGTGCCCCAGGACATGCTCAGGTGCAGCGTGTGGCTCTGGGGCACTGCTGGTGTCCCCCCAATGCCGATGCAAGCAGGCTGAGAATCCGCCGCCGGACATTACCCAAGGAGCATCCACATCCGCTAAATTATTGGTGTTCCATACATAATTGCCGAATTGGTGAATTAATACTTTAATAACCTGGATATATATGACTTTGGGAGGAATTATCAAATTTCTTTAAGAGAGAGATAAATGATGTATAATTTGGGGAAAACACATCTTTTACTGGATGACAATGGTATTAATATCAGAGTCCATGATTTTCTTAATTAACTCTCTGTCCACAAAGGCTGACATGGTGCTATGGGATGAGTGAATGAGTGGCTCATTGTCACAAATTCCCAAGATCTGAGATTACTTCCTAATAAGCAATGACTCCCATATGTATATTTTCTTTTTCCTTTTTTCCTGGCCAACTTTCTAACTCTGAAAGGTTGTATGTATTTTTACTAATTTGGAACTATAAACAATTCAATGGTTATTTCCCTTAGGTTCAAAAACTATGTATTTTTTTCCTGGACAGCTAGATGGGATTTGTGAAGATACCCACCCTTTTTTTCACTTGTTTGTTTCCTGTCAGAAATCATCCTAAAAGACATTTCTTTGTGTGAATAAAACTACAAATGAAGGAGATGGAGACTCTGTATTAGCTATACATTGAAGCAGAATGATTTAAAAAGAAAATGCATGTAACTAGTGTTGAGAAAAGCCACGTTCTAGTCCTGTCTCAAACGCTTCTATGATATTTAGCAACCTGACAAATGTATGAAACCAGAACCCCTAAAACATAAACTGCCTGGAGCAAGGATCTGGTTGTTTATCACCATGAAGCAGTACACCTAGAATAGTGCGCACTGCTTAACAGAGAGTTACTGCCCAAAAACTATTTGTTGAATGAATGAACGAACGAATGAATGAATGAATGAAAGAAAGAAACTTTGGCACATAGAGCGCTTTTCAGTTTCAAGTTTCTGCAAAATGAGGTAATATCAAACACTGGCAATTTCAGAAAATTATTGGGACAGTTCAAAATGAATGTTTGTAAAGATTCTAAATCTAGAGATAAATACACAAGTTTAAGATGTTGATAATGACAGCTGTGTGATTCCCTCTGATGGCTGTAATCTGAATACCTAATTTTACTGGGTTATTTATCTCACCATATCTCAGATTTTATGCCCTATCATTGCAGTAAATGATTAGTGTTCTTTCATTCTAAGTGCATTATAAATTTGAATTAAGATATGAAAGTACAGATATTGCCAGTAACACTTATAACTGGAAAACAGTTTGTGTTTAGGAAAAAACCTAATTTTGATAGAGTAGCGAATTAAGAATCCAGGTAGCACGGTTTCACAGGGCAAAATTTCAAAGGCAACAAGGAGACATTTGTATAATTATCATGTTTATAAAAGCTTATAACTTTTATTCATTATGTAATTTAAGTTTTGCAGTAGTCCTCTTACATTAGGTGGTATTATCTCCATTTCACAGACTAGGACACTGAGGCACAGAGGAAATAAATAAACTGCCCAAGTTCACATATCTGATAAGTCACAGAGCCTGCCCTTGACCCTGGATTTTCTGTCTCCATTGCCAATTACATTTTATTGTTGCAAAGAATTTAGCACAAAATATGCAGGTAGAGGGCACAATCCTCAAGACAGCCTTCACTTCTGACACCAAAACGAAGTTTGAGGTGTCCCGAAAGCACCCAGTTTTCACTACAAGAACTCACAGAACTCACTGAAAGTCATCATACGCACAGCTGTGGTTTGCTAGAGGAAAAGGACACGGATTAAAGTTAGTCAAGGGAAGAAGTGAATTGGGTAGAGGCCAGGAAGGGTCAAGACCCAACTTCCACTGTCCTCTCCCACGGCGTTCAGGACGCTGCTTCCCAGGCATGAGTGTCTGACAATACACGCACGGTGCCGCCAACCAGCAGCGCTTGCTCAAGCCTCAGTGCTCAGGTCTTTCATTGGGGCTCCATGATGTAAGCGTGGCCAATCAAATGATTGCCTACAGGGGCCTCCCCGGTGGCGCGGCGGTTGAGCGCTGCGCTGTGGAGCTGTCGGCAGCAACGGCGCGAGTTCGATGCCCGGCCAGGGATAGTCCCACATGGTGTGGCAGACCTCTCCTGCCTCGCCCACTGCTCCCCTCAGCAGTGTACTTCTGATCTGCCTGTTCTGCTCCCCACTCTGTCTCTGGTGAACCCACTCGCCGCCCCACGCCTCTGGCCTGTACCCCAGCCTGTATGTAAAAAAAAAAAAATGATTGCCTACATGGTTGATCTCAAGTCTCCAGACCCACTGATACCACATGAGCCCAAGCACACATGCTAATCACATGCTCGGTCTTTCTGGCACGGCCAACTCCCACCTTAAGACAATATGGGTGGCCAGGCCCCACTCTGAATCACTTGGCTAAACTACCTAGTATGGCTTAAGGCATCCAGACCGACAAAGAATTCCTACCAGGCATAACATTAAAAGAACAGAGAGATTACCCTTCAGGAATAGGGCAAAGACAAGACCTTTTGGGGCAAGGTTAAATTTTCTACTATATAACTATGCTGGGGAAAAGAGTTTGCACAGACTAGAAAGGTGGAGAAAATGAAGACAGCTGGTAAATGCTGTACACATATGTATATACACATGTCAGTTTGGCTCGTTGGAATCAAAATCTGAGCCTTAATTTGGTTCTGCTGTTATTCTCGCCTCTGGCCAAAAGATCAGATGAACTGGGAAATGTGAGAAGTCCTAGAAGAAAGAGATTATATCATGGTTCCGACATAGCCCTTGTAGTTTGAGGTTCCACTGTGGGAGGGATAAAAGCAGAAAGTCTGCTTGGTTTGTGGGTTTTTTAGGAGCTCTTAGTTGTTTTCAGTTCAAAAACTTGATATCCATTATTAGACTCGCAACAGTCAACTCCTGGGGCTTTTTGCTAAAATTAGTTTTGATACCTTAAATAATATTGATGACATTTTAGACTGGAACAGTCTAACAGATCGAAAACAAAAGCTTTCTAAAAGACTTTATCCTTTAGCTTTATCAAGTAGTCAGAAAAGAGATAAAAATGAGTTCTGCTATTAGACATAAAGGCTCCAGTCATTTCTGTTTTCAAAACTACTCAGCTTTATCCAACATAAAATGAAACAGAAGGAAGCAGAGCCATCTATCTGAGTGAGCTGGGGTGTGCATCATAATCCATTTGGCTTATGATTTATTTTCCTTTGGTCTAATTTTTAACCATTGATGTACATGAGAATGGACTCTGGTGTCCCCAAACCCCAAGCTACCACTTCCCAAGCCCTCTTCCCAACCTTCTCCTCCACAAATCCCCTTTTTAGCCCCCTAAAGTTCTCAGACATCTGTTACTTGGATTTATCTGGGAAGGAGGAAAATCTGCAATTATCAGACTGGATTAGTTCCCTGTGTTACTCCTTTCCCCAAGAACATGTGTAATTAAAGGAGAATGTCATGGGGAAGAAATTTTCTAATTATATTTGCATAGTGGGTTTATTCGTCAGGCTAGGCAGAGCTCTGTTCTGGGACAAGCCTCCACATTTCAGTGCATTGATCTGGCAAAGGCAGATAACTCTGTTAGAGCACAGATTCGTGCAGGTTGGGGACCTCTGCCTGACTTTCTTCCCTACGCTGACTCAGGGACTTGTGGTGTTTGCCTTCCAACTCTGACATCTTAAGACTCCTTTGCTTTTAACTGTTTGGACTTAACAGCAAGAAAGGCTAGAAAAGGGAAACTGCTCTTAATTTTTCTGCACGTAGATGTGACATAACACTTCTACTCAAGCTGCAGAGGTTCGGACAAGGTACAAAGCAGATGGGACAGATGGGAACTGTAGGGAGAAAAATGAGATGTTGGGGAGAGAGGGAATTTCAGGAATTTACAAATCAGGCCAGCAGAGAATTAGCCACTCCACCAATAGATCAGCTCAAGTTTATTTCAAGGGTTCAGCAAGTCTTTGTTCTGTATCTATTGTGAGCTAGGGATTGTGCTGGGTGTTAGCCACGCAAAAGAAAACCGCGATCACTACTCTCAAAAACACCCCAGCGGAATGAGGGAGGTTGACAGGTAAACTCTTAACCAGAATGCAGGGTGACATTTACAATGATAGACGTGTGTACGAGTGGTATTTGTACCATGTGGAACTCTTCAAAATTGCCAAGTGATGACAAGAATCAGGGAGAGCTTTACGAGGAAAGTGACCCCAACACAGGTATTGAAGGAGTGTTTTGGGCAGAAAAAGAGGAAGGAGAAAAGACCCGTGAAGAGGAGCTACCAATGTAAAATCTGCAAAAGCAACTGAAATCCTGGTGTGTGGAAGAAGCTACAGCAGACGTCAGAAGGTTCTACTAGCCGGGGGGCGGGGGGGGTGGCTAGTAGAAGGACAGGTTGGAGAGCTGCGCCAGGCTGGCCTCTGAAGGGTCTTCCTTTGAGTCATGTGGAGGTGGCTGGAGTCCAGCAAAGGGAAGTCACTGGTGGGGTCTTGGCAGGGACACAGATGACCAGTGTCTAAGCTACTCCTAGAAGCTTGAAACACCCCCAAGCTTTATCTCCCGTGCCGAGGCAAGCACAGAGAGGGCCACATTGTGTGTGTGATCTCACTTCATTGTCTCAGAAACCCTACCAAGTATCAGTATTACTATTATTATTGTTACTACCATTTCCAGATGAGGAAATGTAAGGCACAGAGAAGCCCAATCATTTCCCCACAGACAGACAGCAAGTACATGGGGAAGCCGGGATTCAAACCCAGACCACAGGAGGCTGGAAACTGATTACCTGAACCACAGTTGCCCTATAGAAATATGTGAAACACATAAGAAGATGTAAGTTTTCTAGTAGCCACATGAAAAAAAAGTAAAAGAAAGAAAACTGGTGAAATTAATTTTAATAACTTTACTTTTAACCCAGTGTTAGCCCAAGGTTGATCATTATTTCAACCTGCGATCTACAGACAACATTAACGAGTTGCTTGACACGTTTCCATCCGGTCTCGGAGACCTGGCGTTTGACACTGGCAGCACATTTCTATGCACACTAATCACACTGCACACACACATGCCACCATCGCACGTGGCGAGTGGCTACTGGACCGTGCCAGCCTCAAAGGTTGATGCTGTGGTTTTCGGGGAACTAGCCCGGGGCACTAGGAAGTCGTCCGACGCAGCTTCTGCTCCTGTTTCCGGCGGGTTTGTCATGACACACATACATTGTACACACAAATAAAACAGTTGAACTTTATTCAATTTTCTCTCTTCACAACTTATTCTAGAGCCCCCTTTTGCCCCTCATGGCAGTTTTCAAACCCTAAATTAGCAGGCCTGGCACCAACGGGTGCCTGGTTCAGAGTCATGATACAAATGGTTATTCAACCTCAACACAGGAGGAACCATGAACTGTGCGGTATCCAGAACATTCCTCTTTCAGGCTGGAATGCCCTGGGTGATGGGGTGTCTGCCTTACACACGCCCAGCATGTCAGGATGCCCACGTGGAAATCCCAGTGATTCCGAGCGGGGTCAGCTTGTCATGCCCGTGAGAGGAACATCAAACACGGGTGACTGAGTTTCCCAAACGGAAGGGCCTCCCTGTTTGCCCTCCGCAATGTACACATGCTCTCTTAGCCTGTTTAACAAACTCCTATCTAAATATGTCCTGTGGGAAAGAGGACTTTATATGGAACCATCGAACAGTCTCTCACAAGCCCCGTCCTCCCCACCAGACCTCTGTGCTCCCGTTATGTACTTTTATTGAAAATCCATCCACCTGCCATGCCCGTGTCAGCTGAAATAACTCACACTGTATTTTGAAGCACAAGACACATACGATCAATTTGTGAGAAAAAGTAGTGGTGCCTTATACTGCCCAAGGAGTAAATCCTCTCTTTCAAAACCTACAATTTAATAAACCCTTTGGAGTTTCTATGACTACAGAATTACCCTGGATCCTGGGAGATGGCAAGGGCCACACACATGATTATGCATCGCCCCTGCTACAAGCAGGAGAGCACAGTGGCTAAGCGTTTGCACCCCGGGTCGAGACGGATCTGAAAGAGCGCTACACCTTCTTTGCTTAGACTTTGAAGTGAGCACGATTTAAATCCTCTAAGCCCCAGTTTCTACAACTGTAAAATGGAATCAGTGATGCCATCTCCCCTGGACAGGTGTGGCCATCAAAGTATGAAATATAAAAAGCACTTAGCTTAGCAGCTGGCAAAAACTAAGAGGCCAACAAATATTCTTTTTCATTGTCTTTGTCTTTTCTTTCTATGTTTGTCATCATCCAGTGGGGGTGACAGACACAGAAATGCCCATGATGAAAACCAGCACGGCACTGGGAAGGTAGGGGAACCATTCATTTAGATGAACGTTAGGGATGTTTTCATGGCAACAGCAGCATTTTGAAGCTGACAAAGGGAGAGATGAAAGAAGGAAAACCTCGGGAAAGCCCCAAATGTGGTGCACAGTGGAGGAAAAACAGCAGAAGAGACAGATGTGTTGAGCCACTGGAATTGGCTTGAAGAACAGTTTGGTCTTCAATAAGGGTCTTGAGTATTGGACTGAGAAATTTGGGGCCTTGACAATAAATGGGCAGCCACTGCTCATTTATGAGAACGGCAATCACAATACAATGTGTGTTTTTAGGAAAAGGTAACTGTGAAGGCATGGCAGAAAATGAAATTAAGATGGAGACCATGTGGGCAGCTTCAAGACATGGCAGGTATTTTTGACGGGTCGTGGAAAAGGAAGCTCCCTGACTCTCATGCCTAACCCACCCCAGACACTCAACAGAAAAGCCTCTATGCCAGTGGCCATGAACTCCACCCTTCTCCCCCTTTATCCCATGTATTCTCAAACTTGAACAATTATAAAATAGAGCTGGAAAATACTGCCAACCCTAGTTAAGTCAGTAAACAAACTAGCAATTAAAGAGCTTAGAGTTGAAAGAGGAAAATCGGAGAATGAGGCATGTATACATGACAGAGTTTTGTTTGTTAGTGCTTTGGGAATCCATGCCCAGAGATGTAAATTAGTCGAAGTTGGGATGGCTTATCTTTTTTCTCTAAGGTCAACTTAAAAACCTTTATCTCTTTTTATTTGTTGATTAACTGCTTTTTAAAATGGTTGTAGTAAACAACTTCCTTATACTGTATTTCAAATTTCTATTGCTGCATAGCAAGCCTAAAACAGTGGCTTAGAAGGCATTGATGGGTTCCCTCTCCCAATTCTGTGGGCCACTGGGCAGTTCTACTGCCCTTTCTGGAGCTGGGGCAGGGCGGGGGTGGGGGGGCACCACTGTTTGGACGGCCTCTCTCTTCACGTGGTCTTTCAAGTGAGCTTTTCCACCATGGCTCGGGGGCCCGGAGGGCAAACCCTGACATTTAAATATGCATCCAACCTCAGCTTGAATCGTACTTTTGGCAAAAGCAAGTCCAGAGTCCGCCTGGGAGAGGATAACGGAGGGCAAGAGGTGTGATTCACCAGGAACCATTATTTAACAATGAACTCCTTGTTCATTTGATGAAAGTGGCAGAGGGCACCACGCGATTTGAGAAATGCAGTGAAGACCTCTGTTGTATTGCCAGAAAAACCACACTCAGGGTCTCCGTGCCTGGGATGATGGCAGTGATTCTCTCCCAGAGTTCACTTCAGAACTATATGTGGTATTTTTTCTGAAGACAGGTAGGCCCGTTTCTTATGCAAAGGAACTGAGTCAAATCAGTCCAGGCTGATTTTGATGGACTCACCTGATTAAGACTGAGCGAGTCACATTCTCCATTTACGTTGAGGAGGATTAGCTTGTGGGAGACCAAAGCAAAAATGGAAAACCAGTTCCAGAGGGGCAAAAGCCACATGAAGAGGAAAGTCACTGAAGTTTCCAGAATGTTCCTTCTGAAGTTCTGCAGATGTGATATAACTTCTTACTCTGGAAGGTGGGAATGATTGCCAATGATAGTTTAATTCACTAGTCTCCCTACCAAAAGTGACAGAGTTTCATCTTAATACCCCATTATGAAAAATGTAAATGTCCACTCCTCAGGCAGTGAGCTATTCCTTTGAGCTATATTTCAGGTATCGCCAGGTAAACCAAAATAGTTCCTTGCTGATGTACTTAGGCCTTACTCTTGTTGAAGATAACTGATATTATAGGTTAGTGTGTAATTTATTTAATTTATTCATTTATACATATAAAATAGTTTAAGGAAATAAAATATACTGATGAGATACTCAGTGATTCGGGAAGAACACCAAAGTTAACACCAGACTTAACTAAAATCTTGTTGAATTTACCTCGTTTATCTTCTACACTTGATCTTAGCCAAATGGCTGAGAAAAGATCCAGTTTGTCTTCTAAAGTCGAATAAAGCAAGTCACGGCGAGCCGTTCCTTATGGTTAGCGTTCGGGGTCAAGCCAGGCCTCTGAGGTTTCTGAGCTGCCACCGGCCTCCTCACCTCGCTGCTCACTGAGGAGGCAGCAGCCACAGTGGTCCCGGCCCCGGGGAGAGCGCCTGCTTGCCCGTCACAATCTCCAGTGTCCTCTTCTCAGCTGGCAAAAGCCAGGGGGCAAACAGCAGGCATCACTGCGCCCTTCCAGGTTGCAAGCTGAGAAAGTCATTTACTCAACCCACCTCTTTTCTTCAAAGCAGCCTGTATTCAAGCGTAATTGGTATAAATGCTAACTTCAAT
Source organism: Scalopus aquaticus (assembly GCA_004024925.1). NCBI lineage: Eukaryota > Metazoa > Chordata > Mammalia > Eulipotyphla > Talpidae > Scalopus > Scalopus aquaticus. The sequence goes on from PVIJ01015231.1 coordinate 18,442, forward strand.
CAGCGGCTTGAGATTTTCCATTAGCCACTCAAACAGGCACCTGGAAACAGTTCTATTTTTTTAACGGTTCCACCCCCTTTTTATTTTTGGACATGCCTTTTGAAATTCCTTTAAAAATAACAGTTTCAAATGAGTGGGTAAAAGCATTGTGGAACGCCTGGATGGCGCCGTGGAGCCAGGAAAAGCTGAGGGCTCTTTGCATCTGCGTGACTCGTTACCATGCGGGTCACGTACCTGGGTGCTGAGGGGAGAACCAGGGCTGATTTGACTCCTAAGACTGGCCCTACCATCAATTATTTGTGAAGTTTTGAATGTGGTGCCTTACTCGGCCGGGCCCTCTTCTCTGCATGGTGAAAACAGGCCGCTGCTGTACTCGTTATTGCGACAGTGGCTGCCAGGTCGAATCGTTGATGATTCTGAGCGAATTGCACTTTTCTTGCTCCTGACTTGACTGTCTCTTGTTTGAGGTCATAAATATTTGGATAATCTTCCCATTAGTACTTGGGGTCTACATTTCTTTTAAGAAAAGGCTACACAAATGTTTTAAGGAAATGAGATTGTGGGCTGTTCTAATGTAGCAGGAATTCGATTCTTAGTGCACTAATAACTTGCAGCCTTTTTCTTCTTGAAGCCTAATCTGTGACATTTCTAGAGGATTATGTATTCTCCGGGGGTTGTCTTAAAAATGCCCACGATTGGTTAGGAACCTGTACGATTCACGACCAGACTAGACAGGCCAGCAAATCATTTATAGTGGTATTCTCTAAGGGAATTAACCCTTCTGCCATCCAGCAAAGAGTTACAAACACAGAAGACTGGAGCAACGCATCGCTGAGATGCCATTGAAAAATGTTCTGAGACTGGCTGTGTCCAACTTGAACACACTTGGGCCACCTGGGGACCCAGCTACACTGCAGGTTCTGGCCAGCAGGTCTGTGATGGGGTTTGAGAGTCTGCACTTCTAGCAAGCTTCAGGCGAGCTCAGCGCTGCTAGGCCACAGACAGCACTTTGGGTATCGAAGCACTTAGGGCTGGACTTTGTATCGATCGTTAAGTCAGTTTGCCCACGACAAAGAGGACAAGCTGTACAGCACTTGCAAAACACGTGGCCTGAGTGGACACGAGAAGGATCCCTTCCCAAAGGCACACAATGGAATGGCATGTCTCAACCTGAACTGTTGAAGACTTGACTTCCCCTCTTCTTTCAAGTGTTTGGACATCTTCTTAAGTAATGACTGTCACCTTCAAATGGCGGCCCATATTTTTGGCCCTGTGTAAAGCTCCCCATGCTATCATTCATGCCTTTTTTCCATTTCCATTTGGGAAAGTGCCGTTGGCGGGCTTGCCAGGTGGATTCCGCACAGCTCTGGAATGAATCCGATGGCCCATCAGAGGGTAGCCAGCTCCATCTAGTCAAGGGACAAGCAGGGAGGGACAGTGACGGGGAGGGACCCGTGGGCGCGGGATGGCCACTGCCGCTCACACCGGTCAGGATAAGTGTGATCAGACAAACACAAAAGCCGCCTCTACTCACATCTTCGAAGCAGCAATGGCGGAATCTTGCTGTGTCTGGCTCACCCACTGCAGAGACTTGCCTTCCAGACACACAGATCGCCACGTTAGTTTTCTGTAGTCTGTTTCCCAAGATGATCTATATAACGAAATATTCCAGAACTGACAAACTGTCTTCTTCCCACTTTGTGCGTCCATTTGGGAGCTGAGTTGTGGGAGATGCTTACAGGAAAGAGACGCGACATGTGCTCGTAATTGTGGTAAAATCTCTAAATATGTCATCCATCCTCTCGGCCTGTCGAGTGTATCTAACACAATCTAACACACACACAGCAATTTATTCGTGAATCTCACATGAATGGTCGTTTGTGGTTTTTTTTTTTTATAGTAAAGGGGAAAGTCACCTTCTGATTAGAAGCTGTTCCTTTTTAAATGAAAATTCTTTGGGTTCTGCTATACAGAAATAAATCACCAAAGCTCTCTCAGTAATGGCCGGAAATATTTTGCACTTGTGCACTTTTCAAATAAAAGTTGAAGTCATTTTAAAATGGATCAATTAGTCTTTACCAAGGTTACGTACACTTGGGTATCAGCCGGCTGTGGTGTAATGCACAGAAAGTCTTCAGCCAACTTTGAAATGTTCGTGGGTTCTTTATTTTCTTTATTATCTGGACACCTAGAGGCAGGCAGTTAACATTTTCATTTTTCGGCTAAAGCACTCCAGAAGGGGCTCCCCAACTTCAACCAGGATCCAAGCGAGGCAGGGCTAGCTCTGTTTCCCAGATTCTGTCACGGTAGCAGCTAACTTTGGGGGAGAAATTATATTGGCAAACAGATGACCCCCCCCCAGCAATATGTCTTTAATATTGATAGTAGACATTGTTCTTCCTCCACACAGGCTTCTGTCTCCTCCTTCTCCCAGGAGACAAAAGAGTGATCAGGCAGCATTTTGTCAAGTGTTTCAATGTTGTTGAAGTGAGAAGTCCCTTCCTGTTTTAAGTGGGAGATTCACACACACACACACACACACACACACACACACACACACACATTTTCTCTCTCTCTTTCTCTCTCTCATACACTTACACACAACCCCCCCCACATTCATATACTCTTACACTCACTCTCATACACACTCTCACACGAACCCACCCCCCACACACCCTTTGCAGTAAGGATGTTCAGATGCTGCCAGGCCTCACTGGCAGATCACCAAGGTCACTGTGTGACATCAGTCAGTGTGCCCCGCGGGTGCGAAGGTTCCCTGTGGGGCGCGCTGACGTCTCTCCCCTGCAACGACTTCAGTGCTGCTGCCAGGGCCCCGCCCTCTGGGACGACAGACCCACCCTGACACACATCTGCAGCGCACAGATCGCTCACAGTCGCACTCGCTCGGGCGTAGTCTTCACTGGCTGCCTCTGGGCTCTTCGGGGGAGATGCCCACCTGCGTGTCGGTGGCCCTGGCGGGTGGGCTAGGACGCAGAGCTGCTGCTCAGGGGACTTCGCTGGCCCTTTTCCACGCGGCCTTGGCAGGTCATCCTCCCAGCCCCCCTTTCTTTCCAAGGAACCTTAGCTATTGAGAGGCCTGGAATTGACCTGTGCTGGCTGCTATTTAGGATGGCTTCTATGGGGCTAACCATCTTTCCCCTGGACTCACACTGTCCTGGAGGGTGTTTTCTTTTCAACTCAGAGAGATCTAACACTTGAGGTTTAGCACCACCAGTCTCTCAGGCAGGCGTGAACACAGACCATGGCGATAACCTCAGGAAGTTGGCTATTTCTATGCCCCTTTGTGCCAGACTGCGAGGGCTAGAAGACACAGAGGTAACAGAGTAACCACTCTGTTCTATGATACCTCTCTGTGGTAAGCAAAATAACACTGGAGAAAGCCATACTGGAATTTTAGAACATAACATTTATATAACATTTAGAATTGTTCCCTGATATTGATTCTAATAACAGTGAATAATACCTGGTATTAGAAAGGAAACTCATTCATTCTGTACTCACTACCCACATCACTCGTGAGGAAAGTTCTGATCTTTTCTCTCAGAGATTGGGGATCTTATAGTAGTGTCATTTCAGGACAAAGAATTAGAACTAGAGTCCAAATGGTGATTTTCTTTATGATCCCATTGCTTCTCTTACAATCAGATTACTGATACAGACCAAAAGGATGGGAGCAGAAGCAATGAGTGAAATATCTGAAGGAAAGACGCGTACCTTCCACACTCTCTCTCAGAACACAGACACGATGGCGGGAGTAGGACAGACACCGAGATGGGAGCCATGGGCTAGAGATTATAGAGTAACAAGATGGAAAGGGTCTGGGTGCTCCACAATGCAGATCTGTCTTATCACCCTGGATGACTCATGACTGGAATATTCCATGAAGGAAAGTCAATGTCGTTGATACCTGAGTGTCATCGTAAGAGCCACTGAGCCTATCTCCCAATATCACCGACTTCCGCCCATCTTTCTATTTTATCAGCTACAATTTCCCAACCTAACTGGTGAACTCTTTCATTCTCTGCGCCCTTACATGCGTGTCCCCCTCTACTGGGTTAGCTTCCCAACCTTTCAATACTCAGCAAAAGTCTATCTTCCTCTGGAAGCCTCCTTAAGGCCTCCTCATGTTGGGGAGTTTTTAATGGCCGGCCTCTGGTTGCCCGTAGCATTCACACAGTGCATCAATCTAGGAGGGCACTTAACACATTGCACTGAAAATGGGATTTCCTTGTCTGCCTTATGTTAACATGTCCATCTGTCCTCTTACTGTGGGTTCCTGTAGGGCAGACTCTTTATCCTTGGTACTTAACAGTGGGTGATAAGTAAATTCATGTCCAATGAGTAGATGAACGAATGCTTTTTGTGCACATTTAATGAGTGTGTATCTTCTTGTTTTGTGCCTCCTAGAAGGAGGCAACGTAATTCTGTGCCTCTTGGAAAGCAGCAACATAATTGAGTCAGAGCATTTGTTAAATTATATGTTTTGGGTCTGTTTAGATATTTTATGTATGCCTCAACTGAACCCTGGTTGGAAAGCTCTCTTTTTTATTCAGATAAAATAAATGGAAAAATTTTCAGAGGGGAAAATTACTTAAATGATGGAGTGTTATTTTGATTTAACATAAAAACGAGTTGCCTGTTAAATCTCAGGTTTTGTTTGATCTCAGGAAGAGACCAAGTATTTCTAGATTTTTTAAATTTACATCACCTATGACTTTGGTTTCTATGAAAGTGCCTATTGAAACTAATTAAAAAAAAAGGAAACAACTTCCACTGGCCCGGAAGAGGATGTCCTGATGTTTGAACCGCCTTTGAGGACCTGCCTCTCTCAGGAGCAGTAACGCATGCGTGTCCCACCTCGCATTTGCTTACCCTTATCTGAGGGCACCTCTTCTTGCCTCCCTTTCAGCCCAGTTTCTCCTTCTCCCCCACACAAAGGCAACTCCCTTCTGATACATTCACTGGCAAAAGTCCCGGCTCCAAAAGATGACAGGGCCTAGGACCGCTACCTGACAGTGATGCTTTAACCCGTCAGCTGTACGCTCCCGTGAGGGCGAGCAGAGCCGCTGCACGGCAGGCAGCACTGAGCATGCTCAGTTACATAGATGCCCTTTTTGTGTACCGAAATTCTCAAGATTTGGTTCTTTTAAGAATCACTTTAATGTACATTTTCAGTTAATTGATCCCTTTTTCTAATAATAATTCCATGTTTTCTAAACACTGCATGGTCACTGTAGAAAATATAGACAAAGTTAAATAAAACTAATAAACTGTAAACTATCCCTAATCCCAACAATATATACTCATTATGGAAAATACAGACCACATAGTTCAATAAAAATAATGTTATTTAAATTATTCATAAGCTCAGCGTCAAGACAGAACCATGACTAAAGTCTGTCTCTCTGGATATAATACGTATACGTACACATACATCTTTTAAACGGACCAAAAATATTATATGTGTTGTTTCTTAACTTTTTCACTTTATAAAATATGATGAACATCAAGACTTCCCTAGTACTTATTATTCATCCACAATATTTAATGGGCGAATTATATTCCCATGTGTGCTTATATAATAATTAATTTACTCATACCCACTTGGTGCATAATAGGTTGCTTCCAATACTTTTCTCATGAACATAATTTTAGCAAATACCCATGCAGCCACAGATTTTTCAAAGCCCTATGATATTTCCCCCTTAGGATAAAGTCCTAGAAGTAGACTTGCCATATCAAAAGATACGCAAAATACAGATGAGATCCTCTTACATGCATTGCTAAATTGCCTTTCCTGGATCATTTCAACGCTTACATATTGCTTTTCAGTTATAAGCGATGTGCCTCATGAACGTATTCTATCTTCCGGTGACTTCCTGTGCTCTCTGGGACCCCTGAGTGACATGGGACCTTAAGAGCTTTGGCTGTGCTACCTGCTGACTGCACGGGCGAGCTGCACCCACGGCAGTGGCTGAGGTCCATTTTACACAGGGGCCCCTAAGACCACTCCTTAAGTCCTCATGGAGCCCCCTGGGGAACTGCCCGGCCAGAGTCAGGCGTCAGGCCAGCACTGTCGGCATTTCATTTTTAAAGGCTGGTCTAAGGGCTGGCCCAGCGCAGCCTGCTTGTTCCTGGGAATCAGCTCTTCACTGAGCACATTTCACAAACGGTCATGTTCTCACGATACTCTTCTGTTCTCACAGCCACACTGCTGAAAAGAAATCACAGCAGGAGGGAGCATGCAATGGTCAGTGTGACGTGAACGGGATGACGGACACGTCGCCACCGTGGCCAGCTTCCTGTTATGGTTCCTGGCGCAGAGCAGGCAGGCAGGAAGCACTTAGGGAAATTAAATGGACGAGTGAACGCTGCCTGCTACTCTTGACATCGAAAAGGGTTTCTGTAACTTGTAGCACTTCTGGCTCTAGTCTGGCCGGGACGTAGCCTCATTCTTCCTGAGTCTCAGCAAAGTCAGGAGGCGGCTATGGGTGGCGCTGAAGTGTGAGGAGGAAGGGTGAGGCTGCCCATTGGTACAAGCTCAGAGGCGCTGCGTGGTTGGCCCAACTAGGTCTGGGAAATCTGAATAATAATGACAACTCGAATCCTGGAACGTCTGTTGTTTACTTTTTAGGGGATCAGACTGGCAACAAACCTTGTACAATGGGAAATGAGACCATGCCTGTGAGTGGGGAGCAAAATTCCCTTTGTAATTTTGCCTCCTGATCTCTCTCTCTCTCTCTCTCTCTCTCTCTCTCTCTCTCTCTCACACACACACACACACACACACACACACACACACACACACAATTTCTTAGATGCTCTGTAGAATATGCTAAACATATGCTCTCTGGAGAGACCACATGGCAAGGAAAGGAGAGAGACCATTTTTTAGAAAAGCAGCTGTATTCATTATTGATTGCTGCCTAACAGATAACCCCAAGACTTAGTGGCTTTAAACAACACATTTATCATCTCTTAGTTTCTACATATAACTTAACCTGGACCCGCTGTCCCAGGGTCTCTCACACGGTCGCCATCATCTCAAGGCTCAACTAAGAAGGATTTGATTCCCGGCTCCCTCCTGAGGCCATGGACCACGACGGACCCATGATGCCCAGAGGTCTCCCTCCATTCCTTGCATGTGGTGTCTCCACAGAGCACCTGCCAATAGCATATCTGGCTTCATGAGAGCAAGCACACAAACAGGCAAGAGAGAAAGTACAATGAAAGAAGCAGCAGTGACTTGGGAGCTTTGTTACTTCCCTTCAAGGAAGTAACATCCATCACTTTTGCTGTGTTTACTTTTTAGGGCAAATTTCTACAGTGGTTCAGGCGATACTCAAAGGGAATAGGTTATACATGAATACAAAGACAAGGCTCGTGGGAGCATCTTAGACATTTGCCTGCCACCAGCCTATGAAGGGGAGTAGAAATCTCTATGTACCCTTTTATCCACCAACCTATCTATTTCTTTCTATCTATCTATCAATCAATCAATCAATCACCTCTCTGTCTCTCTCTCAATCATCTACCTAGTTAGCCATCCATCTCCATGAGGACTCTACTAGCTAAACAGCTTGTGGGCAGTATCTGTAGCCTAGATTAGCTTTACAAATTTTTATCTCTGTAAAACTATTAATTCCTCTAACCATTTCTTCATCCTCCGTCCTCCATAGGTAACAGGAGAAGGATGTTATAGCATCATTATCAGCAGTAGTAACAAGACCAATAAACTTTTACTGGGTAGGAGCTCTGTGCTAGGACTGCAATGACATTCAGTTCATTTATCTATGTTTTTAAATGAGCTTTTACTGAATGTCCTCTACCTACTTTATGCAAAGCATTTCAGAGATACAAAGATGAACATGAATGTCCCATTCAATGCTTGCCTAGTTAAAGTCATTAAAAGAGATGCAGAGCCCATGCTCTTAGGAAGAGTTTAGATTTGGCTCAGCAAAGAGGAGGTGCTGTCCAGCTTGGTGGCCCAACAGCTTTCCACGGCAGTGCAGCTGGGTTCACCTCCTGGAGCTGTGCTGGAACCCTAGGGGTGAGCACACGCTGTCAAAGAGCCAGCTGGAATGAATGGCCGTTCTCCAGGTGTGGTGCTGGCCGCCAACATCTGCATCACCTACATTCCTAACTACTAGGCTTCTGAAGATGTATGAAGACGTTGCTAAAGATAGATATTCTAAGGCCCTACCTTGGACACCAAACCAAACTCCTTAGGGGCGTAGGGTCCAGCCATCTGTGTTTTAAGCAGCTTTCTGGGTGATTGTGTTTGAGAGTCATTGACCCACAAGATCCCTGGTCTTATTTGAGAGTTAACAAGACTCCCCCCCAAACTAGGATTATTTGGCTCCAAAACTCCAAGGCATACTTATCCCCAAAGCCCCCTGAAATTCTGACTCGGGAACCACCGTTTCTCTCATTGTCTTTCAGTTGCCTGTTGCTTCTTCATCTTTTTCCCTCCTGTCATCTGGGTATTCTACTGTTCCCTGTATAGACACTCTTGCTGTGGTCTTTAAGTCACTAGTAAATAAAACTCAAGAAGCTAGCCATCTCACCATGGAGACAGAGACACACACAATCCAAGCATGGTCAGAATGATATGAATCATCATTGCAATTATCAAGGCGGAGATAAATGTTGGCAGAATCCAAGGGAAGGATTATTTTGTTCCAGCTGGGAGGATTGGAGAAAGTGTTACAGAATAGATAGCACTTGATCCAAGCTTTGGAGGATGAGAAGCATGTTAATAGACTGAGAAGTGGGAGAATTAGTGTTTTGACATTATACTTGAAGTGATGTGCAGAGTTGTACTCTTAGAGGTAAAACTGCAGGCATAGCCACTAGAATGAGAGCTTTCCCAGTTTTTGGCATTATCTGTTTTAACCTAGATTCTTTCTGAACTGCCTTCACCTGCTTTAAGAAAACCTACTGTCCAGCTTTCCCTCTCTTTTCTCATAAATATTCTGATTTGTGCTTTCATGGGCTTAGCATCCTATAAACAAGTTGGAGCAGGCACGTTCCTGGCTGATAGAGACAATCTGAAAGTTAATAGCCTAGGCAGACCTTAATAGTTAAGATCATAGGAAAGCAATTTCACTTTGGTCTCAGTCTAGTAAGTCATCGTGACAGGTTTATAATCTTATGGATCTGAATGATGAGTTGACAGTTTTGGCTGAAAAAGTGGAGGAGAGCGAGTGATTAAAGAGGTTTTCATTTAAAAAAAAAAAAGGCGCCCATAGGAAAGAAATGCGTATTACTGATCTTGTTTCACTTAAATTTAGAAGGTCATGATGGATTACAGAGATTCTCAAGTTTGTCCCCAGGGGACATTTCAAATATCTGAACACATTTCTTGGTTGTCAAAATGTGCGCGGGGTGGGGGTGGGGGAGGGGAGAATGGTACTGGCATCTAGTGACAGAGGCCAGGGATGTGACTGCATGTCCTACAATACAGAGGGCAGCCCTCGTCCCCAAATCAAAGAATTGTCTACTCCCAAATGTCAATAATGCTGAGGCTGAGATGTTCTGGATTAAAAGCACATTCAAGACCCATCAGATTGGCTGAAATTAAATTCGATGCCACACCAACCACATCTGGCCTGGGCACAGAGAAGCTGAATAGAACCACTCGGGTACTACTCCTGGGAATGCAAAGTGGCCCGGCCATTTAGGAAGTTGGGCAGTTTCTACAAAACTAAACCTGTGATCACCACACAACCCAGCAATTGTACTTCAGGCAGTTAATCAAGAGAAATGGAAACATGGTCTCACAAAAACCTGTGCACAAATATTCAAACCAATTCTACTCATAATAACCCCAAACTGGAGACAACACGATGTCCTCCAACAGGTGAATGGGAAAGCCACTATGCTACATCTGTACTACCATGGACTACTTACTACTCGGCACCAAAAAACAGACAAGTGATACATGCCACAGCTTGGATGAACTGCCTGAGAATTACGCTGAGCGAAAAAGCAAATCCTGAAAGGTTACATACTCTATGATTTGTGTAACATTTATTCCATTTCTGTAATATTCTTAACATGAAAAAATGACAGTAATGGAGAACACAGTAATGGTTGCCAGGGGGTTAGGTCATGGGAGACGAGTGAGTAGGACCGAAGTGTGTTTGTAAAACAGCAATATAAGGGATTCTTATGGTGATGGAACTGTTAGGGATCTTCATTATAGTGGCAGATATACCAACCTATCCATGCAATAAAATTGCATAGAGTTATACCCACACGTAAAACTGGGGAAATCTCAACAAGGTCAGTGGTACCAATAACAGTCCCCTGATTATGATACTATGGCTTCACTGGACAGTACTACTGAGTGAAACTGAGTAAAATGCACGTAGGCTACTCTATTATTTCTTACAACTGCATGTGAGACTACAATGATCTAAAAATTAAAATAAAAAGTCAAATTCAAATCCACATAATTTGAGAACGTTAATAACTTGGCTTGCCCAATCATTCAGCAGATTTTAAGTTCTCTGTGCTCAAGTCCATTGTGATTTTTGTCTTCTTTCCTCAAATTAGATGTAAGACCTCAGCGTAAAACAATTGATAATTTTCCAGTGTCACTAGACGTGAAAATCACAGTGATCTTCACCTACCTAAGCATCTCTGCTCGCAGATGCTGCTGACCTTTCTGCCGCCACATGCTTCACTAGGCTAAGAAAACAGGCAGCTGGCATCAATACAAATGCCACACTTGAAATAAGGCCATCTTTTATTAGACTGTAACTCATCTCCGTGATACTATGATTCATTGAGCAAAAGAGTAATATGAAACAAGCTTATCAAACGTTGTAAATATGAAAGTGACATTTAAAGAAAACCAAAGTTTTCAAAATAGCTCTTTTAGTCCCAGTTTTACTTAGGCAACATTCCTAATTACAGGTTTCTAACGAGAACTCCAAAGACATCACCCACAGAAGTGTTGGGCAGAACGTGCTTGCTCTTCTGCTAATTTGTCACTGCTAAAATATATTTTTATTTCTACTGTTCAGAACACACAGTGATTCGCCAAGCCACTCCGTGCTGCAGCGATGCTAGCAGCTTTGCTTCTAAATCAGAGCCACAATCGTACCTCTAGAGTTGAGAGAATTCAGAGGGGTGGATCAAAGATAGAAAACCTGCTTTGTAAAATGAGGGCTACTGCTATTTCTGAAACAACGGAAGGTCAACAGCAATAGGAAGGGCGAGGTGAGGGCTTTTACTATCTTCTGTCGGACTTACTTGACACATAGCAGTAGAAGACAATCACAGTCTACATGTCAGGACAAGAGAGAACAAAAGGGTCAGTGTGATTTCAGAGAGATATGGGAAAATCACAAGGATAATGATATCATGTGCATATAAAAGGTGAAAGAGAATCTCTCTAAGCTAACAATATGGTAGTTTATGAAATTATCCAGTAAAAGTTTTTGAGGATAAAATTGGACTAATTAAGGCTCAATAACCTACTTGTTCGACTGAAGTGATGTTTGTTTTCCACAATGATGTTGACAGCAGAACGAGAGTTTCTTCTTGCCCAGGAAGATGCTGGAAAACTGCTTGATGGCAGAGGTCATCGCCTCGATCCTGTTGTAATGGAAATGTCTATTTCACTACTTTAAAGAGCTTGCTCTTGGTCCCAGATAAATATGCTGGCTCAAGTTAAAGGCACACTTCCCTATTCATTGTCTACCAATAATTTTTACGAGTTTCTGTTTAATTTTAGCACAGGACTCTATTAACGCAACTAGGTGGTTTTCCTCTTTAACTGTGTATATTGTTTCTGGTGCGGAATTATCCTTGTACTTCTTATGTGAGGTGTAGAATTCTTTTAAAATCTACTTTACTATTCCATCTGCAAGTGTTTGCAGTCTAGCCATAAAAGGGGCTGATCGCGTCCTTTGAGAAGTAGCCTGTGCTTCTCTGACCACAGTCAGCTTAGTCTCTTAGCAATCAATTTGGCTTCTAGCCTGTCCTTAGCTTTGGAATAGATTACACAGAGCCACATAATATCTTTTCCTCAAAGACATGTTAGCCCTGCTGCACAGAACCACCTGGTCTTAATGGGTGTTAAGGAAGGGAGAATTTTCACAATTTAAACATTTTTCCTTCTTTTTGGCCTATTTACCTTTTTTAAAACTGCACTTGAGTCAGATCTACTAACTTTCATTTTCTTTGAAAAATCCTCCAAGCATGTATATTTTCAAACCTAATGAAACTAAGGTGTTTCTGAAAACGGAGCCCGGGGACACCACCGCCGGGGTCTGCAGCTAAGAGCGAGGAGCCTTAAATTTCACTCCCATGTTTAGCTCTCCCCACACAACCTCCATCTGCTCCAAGACCAAGCATAATAAACATTGATCCCTTTACTTCACTGGGATTTTTTCCATGGTGTAATGAGCTGCTCATGTAAAGCTGAGAGAAAGCTACTGTTAAGACACATCACTTCAAAATGAATGGAAAAAGAAATGAATCACGACCTTATCAAGCAAGATGAGGATGGAGTCACACACACCACCTCTCGAAAATCACACCTCTTTCATCTTGTTTGGTTTAAACCGAAACATTAAAGACTTGATTCCCTCGTCTCATTAGTCCCAAGAGGACAGCTGCAGGACATCACAGAGTGGAAATGTCCAAAGAGAATAAAGCCAGGGGCGGAATAAAGGCGGAGAGCTAGTGTCTCACCCCAGAAGCCTCCGTGCACAGAAATGAGAGGGCTGTGTTCCTTCCATCTTCGCCCACGAGAGCTGACTTGCGCGCCCAGCTTCAGCCTAGAGAGGAAGAAGGCCGTGTCTTAGTGTACTGTGTATCAGAGCAGAATTGACTACATTTTGATGTGCCCTTTCAAATGTTTCTGAAAACATCTAGGTTTGTTTCTATTTCACAAAATTAAAAGTTCACACACCTAACACACTAGCTTTCAGGTATAGTTCAGAACTGCAAAGAACACTTGATTCAGAAGCAGTTGGTAAGTAAACATAATCCTTTCCAGCCTCTGCCTCCTGGACTAAATCCTTGCTTCGCCACATACCCTGGGCCAGTGCTTTCCCAAACTTGAGGTGCATACAATGCCCTGGGGGTCATGGTGCAATGCAGAGTCTGACTCAGTAGGCCTGCATGGGGCCTAAGAGTCTGCATTTCTAAACAACCCCCGAAGTGAGGGCCAAACTGCTAGTTCACGGAGCACAGGATGAGGAGCTGAGCCCTATCGCCACGGAATGCTAACTGTGGCTCTGCATATTAAAAAGGAAGGAAAATAAAGGGGACAGTAACAAGGCAATAAAGGGTATATGGAGGGCCTGGACTTTCAGACAATAAGTGAACAACTAATAACTTACTACCACTGGACAAAACACTCCAAACGAGAGTATGGTGATGCGATGGGCCCACAGGCCTAATCAGGTGAGCTGTGTACAGCAGGAAAGTGGGCCTAATGGAGAGAAGCAGGGAAGGCTCCTTGTTAGTTCCCAGAGAGAGATTTTTTCCTCTGTCATGATTCCTCAGGAAATGAGAAAAAACTCCTGAAGTATGACATAAATGGCCGTCAAGAGGCATTCGTGTTTAAAGACAAAAATCCTCTACTTGAAGGTTACTGGGTGAAGGACAGGGAAAGGAGCATTTCAAATGAAAAGGAATAGGAATAGCAACTGGTGAGGCAGAAATTTTCTTAACTGGGTCAGTGGATGAACCATTCCAGCTTGGTTATAAGCACCCACGTGTTCTATAGCAAGACAGTGTGTCAACGAATTAGGTTGGCTTCAATCTGGGAAGAAAATGTCAAAAGGAATTTTCCCCACTTTTTTTCACTGAGGTGAAGAAAGGGCTTTTGGATAGATGCAGAAGGAAAAACTGGCACCTCTTTATCCTTCAGTGAAGGCACTGAACATTTGGGTATACTAAAAGTGAGCACTGAGCAGGGAGTCAGACCCAGTTCAGTGCCAATGCCACTGTGAACTAGCTGTTGGATCTTGGACAAAAGTTCTCTGAATAAGTTTCCTTCTTGAGAGGATTAATCTAGATTAGCATTTTCCAGTGTGGCAGGATATTAACTGGAGTCACGTGGAAAAATGCCTCCTGTGGTCCAATGAGGCAGCTGGATATTGGGCTAAATACATTTGAACGGTGTTTCATCAGAGGCAAGTTTCTTCAGTCCTTTACGTGGACTCTCAATATGGTGGACTCGCAACATGGAGAGCAGCGTTCCCGAAACATATTTGATTGTGAACTCTTTTTAGAAGGACTGTCTCACAAGATTAATGTCCCAGGAAAATTACTCTGGAAAGTGTTGATGCTTTTTTTTCCCCCCCAACTGTATGAGGCAGCTTATTTTTTTCTTTTTTTTTTTAATATATTTTTATTGTTATTTATGTTTTTTACATTTTGTATTCCCCTTGGGTAACCCACCACCAATTCACCTGTGATCTATCTCCATGGTCGCTTGTGTCCTTTTCTACTCCATTTTGTGCCATTATCCTCCCCCCTCCCACTGAGTGCCTCTCTCCTATTTGGTTTCCCTATAGTCCTGTTATAAGTGAAACCATTCGATATTTTTCTCTTTCTTTCTGGCTTATTTCACTGAGTATGATTCCCTCTAATTCCATCCATGTCGCTGCAAATTGCATGTGCTTATCTTCTTTGAATGCTGAATAGTATTCCATTGTGTATATGTACCACATCTTCTGGATCCAATCATCTATTTTTGGACATCTGGGTAGCTTCCATACCTTTACTATTGTGAACAGTGCCGCAATGAACATACGGGTGCATGTATCCTTTTGGATTAGTGTTTTTGTGTCCTTTGGGTAGATTCCCAAAAGTGGGATTGCTGGGTCGCATGGAAGCTCCATGTTTAGCAGTTTGAGGAATCACCATACAGCTTTCCATAGTGGTTGGACCAGTTCGCATTCCCACCAGCAGTGTAGAAGAGTTCCTTTTTCTCCACATCCTTTCCAGCATTTGTTGTTGCCTGTATTTTTAATGTGCGCCATCCTCACAGGTGTGAGGTGGTATCTCATTGTGGTTTTGATTTGCATTTCCTTGATTATAAGTGATGTTGAGCATTTTTTCATGTATCTGTTGGCCATTTGCTTTTCTTCTTTGGAGAAGTGTCTTTTTAGCTCTTCTGCCCATTTTTTGATGGGTTATTGGCTTTGTTTTTGTTGAGTTGTGTGAGTTCCTTGTAAATTTTTGTTATCAGTCCTTTGTCGGATGTATTGTGTGCAAAGATCGTTTCCCAGTTGGTAGGGTGTCTGTTAGTTTTGGTTAATGTCTCTTTTGCTGTACAGAAGCTTTTTATTTTGATGTAATCCCATCTGTTTATCTTGTCTTTCACTTCCTTCGCTTTGGGGGATGTGTTTTTCAAGATTTTGCTGAGATGTATGTCGTGTAGAGTTTTGCCTATATTTTCTTCTATAAATTTTATGATTTCAGGTCTTATGTCCAGGTCTTTTATCCATTTTGAGTTGACTTTTGTGCAGGGTGTGAGGTAGTAGTCTAACTTCATTTTTTTTCATGCGGCTGTCCAGTTTTCCCAGCACCATTTATTGAACAGACTGTCCTTGTTCCACTGCATTTTCTTTGCTCCTTTGTCAAAGATTAGTTGTTCATAGATATGCGGCTTTAATTCTGGGTATTCTATTTGGTTCCATTGGTCTTTCTGTCTGTTTTTGTTCCAGTACCATGCTGTTTTAATTATTATGGCTTTGTAATAGAGTTTGAAATCAGGGTGTGAAATTCCTCGATTTTCTTTCTTTTTAGTTAGGAGGGCTTTAGCTATGCGAGGTTTTTTGTGGTTCCATATGAATTTCATCAGTAGTCGATCTATTTCTTTGAAGAATGTCATTGAGATTTTTATTGGAATAGCGTTGACTCTGTAAATTGCTTTTGGTAGGATTGCCATTTTGATAATGTTAATCCTTCCAATCCATGAGCAAGTGATGCCTTTCCATCTTCTTGTGTCTTCTTCTATTTCTTTCAACAGTGTTTTATAGTTTTCTTTGTATAAGTCCTTTATGTCTTTTGTTAGATTTATTCCCAGATATTTGATTTTTTTGGTTTCGATTTTGAAGGGGATGGATGCTTTTTAAGACTACTTCCACTTGAGAGCATCATTCTACTCCCAAAGTGCAGTCAGGATTTTCCAGAAATCTACTTACATTAAAAAAAAAAAACTTCAAAAAGTGAGACTAATGCTATTTTTCACTTGTTGCTGTTTCAATTTGATAAAATCTGTTTTAAAAAATTACCTTTGGACCTCATTTCAAAGTCAATGTACTTTTATCGTAGAATTTGATTTGAAGAGAGAAGAGCACAAAAATTTACAAGAGTAACAGCAATTAATGTTTTCAGACATTTTTCTAGAATTGAAAATATTTCCTAAATAACTTTACTGTTTTCATCCTTAAGTCAAAGATTTTTGAACCCTCATTTAGCAGCTCTCATATTCTGGTGTACATATGGCCATGCTGCTTTCACATTTGATCCATTATTTCTTAGATTAAAACCACATTGTATTTACTTTTTTGCAAAATTAGCCCTTACTAAATCAGATGTCATATTTTGGTCCATTTTAAAAAATAAGGACCTTCATGTACAAAACTTCTCTGACACAAAGTGGAATATTAAAGTTTAACAATAGCGGCCTCTCTGGTGGTGCAGGGTTTAAGTCTCAGCACTATGAAGCTATCCAGAGCCACTGCAGCATGAGTTCGATCCCCGGCCAGGGAGCTTCCCACAGAGCGCAGCAGAGCTCTCCTGTCTCCCTGCTGCTCCCTTCAGCAGTGTATTTCAGTCAATCTGCCTGTTCTGCTCCCCACTCTGTCTCTGGCGAATCCTCTCACAGCCCCTCACCTCTGGCTGACACCCCAGTTCCTGTATGCATAAGTGAATGAAAATAAATCTTTAAAGTTTAACAATAGCCTCAAAATTAAATACAGTAATAAACTGCAAAATAAAAAATTACCTTTACCATTGCAGTCAGCTACGTTCTTCTTATTATAGTATTCTAAGGCTGAATTCTTGTTTTATCAGATTATTTGCTGAAAATAGCATCCAATTCACTTGCAAAATAATTTGTGAAAATAATTTATGCAAAGTATCACAAAAATAACTTATTGTAACTAAGTGTCTTTAAATGGACTCCAAGAATTAAAACTCACTGGCTTTAAGATATTGAAAACATAGCATTTTGGGTCTCTGTGAGAGTAGGAGATGATGACCTTCCTTTACAGATTCATCAGAAAAGCAAGATTAGTCCTAATACCTCAATAATAGTCTTCACATTGGGGAACTGTATTGAAAAGGCTAGGACAAATTTTAGGAGGTCTTGTTTATAGCCCTGCCTAGAAAAATAAGGAATACGTCAATAACCTCTAGAGTTACCTTCCAACTTGTTATGAATCTTTCTACTAGCAAAACAAATTCAAGGAAGAAATAATGGGGATTTTTTTTCTTAAAATGTGTTTTCCCCTTAAGATTGCCCAGTCATTATTTTCTGAGAAGCCTATATTACAAAGTCACATTATTGATATTTAAGGAACAAATCACAGCTTTTTGACTGGAGAGGAGTTTTACTGACTTTCTAGGATTAAGGGATAAAAAGAAGATTGTGCAATTCTAGTCTTCCTTTGCCAGTTGCTGATATTTTCATTGTAAATATTAAAAAAGATCCCTTTTAGCACTCTTTAAAAAGTAACAGTGAATCTAATAATTAGAGGTAGTAATAGCTGAGATGGTTTGCCATCAGCTGAGACTCCCGGATGGCTTACAGACGGACCATCAGGCACTCATCCTAAGGACTTTTATTTTTAATAATTGATGCCGAGTATGTGTTCCTGCCACTGTTCTCCACTTAATTACTTTTCTTTTTGATCAAACACATTAATGAAAGGAGATCCAATAAATCATGTGCAAAAACAGTAAAGGGCTTAATTAACATGTGTTGACCTGATTGAAAGAGACAGAAAGTCCTGGCAGTGCTGGGTAGGCTCACAAGGGCACCTTCGACTGACGTGTTATCTTGACCAAACATAAAGGCTGAGAACGTAATACGTGAACTCCATTCTCATTGAAGAGTCAGTCGTGACAACTACAGATCACAATGTGATTAGAATCCTCTTTCTTCCCTTTGATGCAGAGGCTCTGTGCTCTTAACACTATGTGGGAAACAGACCAACAAACGCTGGGGGAGGTAATCTCTAATAACAGTCAATATACATATTTCTTAGCACTTACTATGTTCTAGGTATTCTAGGTATGTGTTTTTAAAAAGGCTGTCTTAACTAACTCTTCCACAATGTACTCAGATAGCGATCACTACTATCTTCATTTTGTAAGGAGAAACCTGATGAGTAGAGGTGGTAAGCAACAGTCCAAGTGGCACCACCAATGAGTGAGGTAGCCCTGTCAATTTCAGCCCACAGCCATAGTTGCGTTGCTGAAAGATGTCTTCAAATGTGTTGCCAGTTAATTTGAAATTCTGTGGGACAATCACAAACTACTGTAGATGTCTGCAGAATGGGTTCTCAGGGTAGAACCAACGAGGGTTGACTTAACTGGATTTTATTTTTATTTTTATTTTTTTTTTTAAGATTTTTATTTTTTATTTATACATACAAGCTGGGGTACAGGCCAGAGGCGTGGGGCGGTGAGAGGGTTCACCAGAGACAGAGCGGGGAGCAGAACAGGCAGATCAGAAATACACTGCTGAGGGGAGCAGCGGGCAAGGCAGGAGAGGTCTGCCGCGCCATGCGGGATTCTCCCTGGCCGGGCGTTGAACTCGTGTCGCCGCTG
>PVIJ01015232.1:0-37274 GCA_004024925.1 Scalopus aquaticus
AGATGTGGTACATATACACAATGGAGTACTATTCAGCATGGAAAGAAGATAAACACATGCAATTTGCAGAGACATGGATGGAATTAGAGGGAATCATACTCAGTGAAATAAGCCAGAAAGAAAAAGAAAAATATCGAATGGTTTCACTTATAACAGGACTATAGGGAGGCCGGGTGGGAGAGAGACACTCAGCGGTGGGAGGTGTGGGGGGAGGGGAGGATAAGGGCACAAAATGGAAGAGAGGAGAATACAGGCACCATGGAGATGGATCACGGGTGAATTGGTGGTGGGCTGCCCAAGGGGAATACAAAATGTAAAAGACATAAATAACAATAAAAAAAATGTTCTTAAAAAAATTAAGTTTAGAGGATATTTGGGCCAGTTCTTCCACTGAAGCCTATACCTATTTCCTCTTGCAAAAGCCACTGACAGAGTATTCATAGAGCTTGCGGAAATTCCTTTATGAAATGGAAGACCACAGAGTTAGCTTCCTTGAGGTCCTGCTGACCACAAATGGAGGCAACAGGAACTAGAAGCCTCAGCCTGGACAAGTGGAGCAACCGCTCTTGAGCTGAATCCAGCCGCCTGTTAAAAAGACAGGTATATGCAGTGGAATAGTACTCAGTGATGAAAAAAGATAAACTCATGCAGCAACATGGATGGAGCTGGGAGGGATTATGCTAAGAGAAATAAGCCTGAAGGAAAAAGGTAAATATCAAATGGTTTCATTTATACATGGGATATAGAGAAACTGAACAAAGGGTTAGGAAAAAAAAAATTGCCAGGTGACCAGAGATCTGAAGCATACAGCAGGGGAGGGGGAGGAAGAGCGGTCAGAACAGAGGGAAGAGCACTGGGGGCCTGGCAGATGGACCACCGGTGCCATGGTGGTGGTGGACTTCAGGGAGGACACTGAGGGGAGAAATCAAATAATGTTCAAAAATTAACAGTGATGCAAGAAAAGAAAGAAATAACTAAATTTAAAAAGATAAGAGTGTGCAAGAATCCACCACAATTCAGAGGTAACCCACAGACCACCCTCTAAGAAGGGGTCAGAGGGCCCTCATTCTGCTGCTCACAGTCACTTTTTGGACCACAGTGATCAATAAGTGGCTGACGCATTTCACCCGTGTCATCCTGGCTTTACACGAAAAACCTTAATAAAGGTGAATCAGTCTCCTAGCTCTGCTGTCACACTCCCCATGCTCTTCAAAGCACGGATCTTAGAGGGAAATGAATGATGAAGGTTATTAAGGAGAGTGTTACAGACCTTGGGTCCTCCTCCCAACCCTTCCCTCACCTTCCCACCATTACCAGACAAATATCGACTCATCTCCTTTCCCTCCGATTCTCTGCTGCAGGACTCCAAAAAAAAAAAAATTTTTTTTAATAAATTCAAATAATAGCTGATGTTTCAGGAGAGGGGAGGGATAAATCCATCCAATAAACATCAGGGTGAAAGAGGGGACAGGGTTAGATGTGAAAACGACTTTTCGATGCATGCATCAGTTGTGTGAGTGTCCTCCAGAAAGGACTGGCAGCTGTCTCTTGTAACCCAAGACTGGACAACTCGTGAAAAGGTAAGATTTCTCAGCAGAGGCAGAACAAGAGGGACATTCGATGCCCGCCTTTTTCAGTCACCAGTAATCTCTCTTGCATCACTCACTCTTGTTGGGATTGACTAATAATCGCATGCCTTTGCCTGAGCTTGCAGATATAAGCAGGGGCTGGGACTGACCTCCTGACGGCGATCACAGGCATGGGGCCGGCTGGGCACCAATTCCGAGTCCTGCTCTGGAAGAACTGGCTGTGCAGACTCAGGCACACGGTGAGTCAGCGCCTCTGGATTTCTCAGAGCGTCCCCGTGAAGTCAGAAAGATCAGGACCTGCCCAGAAAGCTGGGAGCTGGGGAGGCTGGGTTATTGCAAGTCATAACCTACCCCAAAGGCCACAGTAGCTGAGCCATCACGACCAGAGTGAAATCAAGTCTGCTGCATCTTGTCAGAGAGGAGCTAAGCAGGAAAAACTCTAAGAGAAAACAAGTTTGAACTATACTTGGTGATTCAGGAGTCTGTTGTAATATCCAGACTGTGAATTTTCTGGTTGAAGGGACAAGGCATGAAATGTTTTTAATGTGTAAACAGAATGTTCCAGTCGCTGACCCCAAAGCATGACTCCTGTGTCTGGAGCCAGAGCTGACACATTGACTCAAAGTCACTCCTTGATGTCTGTCTTTAGTGTAGTCCACCTCTTTTGGGAACTGTGTCCAAATTACATTGCCAGGCTATCCTAATTGCTCAGAGGAAAATGTGCTAGCTATTCAGGGATTGTATGTTTTATGTTAATGTCCAATTAAAATCGATACCTATAAGTGACATTTTCAATAGATGCACAGTGATGGTTATATAGTTTCTGATTTTAAGGTTCACACTTCCTATATGGGTTTTTTCCTGCTGACATTTTTATGCTTGAAGAAATTCAGTAATTTACATAGTATTCATTTTGCTGAATTCTAATTATCATATTCAGAATATTCTATATTTCTTTCTCAAAATAAGATAGATGTTAAGAGTTGTCTCCTCATGAGAAGACTTTCAAGATTAGAACAATCTCAGAAGTTTGATAGCACAAAAGATTTGAGGTCAGCAACTAACAAGTGAAACTTTAATCTTTACTGATTGTTAGTTTATTCATGTCTGTGTAGGTGTTTTTCAAATCACAAACAGCATATTTTATTGACATAGTTTATTTTGGGAATTAAGCCTATTTTCCCATGAAAGAATGCGGGTTCTGCTTATCCTTTATGTACACCTAAGCTTTTAAACCCCTAACAGCTCAGTGAAGTAGGTGCTGGGAGTCTCTGTCCTTCGTTATTGGACGTTTGAGTTGTTTACACATTTTCGTGATTCTTAATGCTGCCAAGACACACATGCTTATCATAAATATTTTATTCTCTTAGTTGATGACCAATTATTTAAAGTAGTAACTCCTACTTCTCATCATTCTCTGCCGATTTTTCTTTTTACTATATACCACAGATTTACTTAACTTTTAATTTCCTCTGGTGCTTCCACTGATTTGTCAGATCCATGAGAAGGAGAGTTTTTCTTATTTGTTCACCCATGTATTTCTCAATATCCAAAATAGTGCCCGGCATACAGTAGGTGTTCTGTAAATCCTGGTTCAAGGAGAGGAAGCAGCTGCTGAGATTATTAGGAAGTTAGAGAACCAGGAGAGGAAAGCTCTTCACTATTCAGGGAATGTATGTTTTCGTGAAGCAGAAATCAGTTGCTTAGATTATAATAAAACATCCTTTATGTTAATGTCCAATTATAATCAATACCTGTAAATGACATTTTCAGTAGATGTGCAGTAATGTTTACATAGTTTCTGATTTTAAGATTCACACTTCCTATGGGGTTTTTCTGCTGACATATTTTTATGTTTGAAGAAATTCAGTAATTTACATAGTATTCATTTTGCTGAATTCTAATTCTCATATTCAAAATATTCTTTATTTCTTTTTCAAAATAAGGTAAATTTTAAGACTTGTCTCCTTCTCATGAGAAGGAGACATCCCACAGTGTCTTTTCTTCTTGGAAAAGAAATGTCTGACTGTGTAATTGTCCTTGCAACCTTAAAACGAACAGCACTCCAGGGCCTCCCCGGTGGCTCAGCGGTTGAGTGCTGCGCTGTGGAGCTGTCGGCAGTGGCGATGCAAGTTCGATGCCTGGCCAGGGAGAATCCTACATGGTGCGGCAGACCTCTCCTGCCTCGCCCGCTGCTCCCCTGAGCAGTGTACTTCTGATCTGCCTGTTCTGCTCCCCACTCCGTCTCTGGTGAACCCTCTCGCCGCCCCATGCCTCTGGCCTGTACCCCAGCTTGTATGTAAAAAAAAAAAAATGAACAGCACTCCAAATCAATGGTACTCTGGAGGAGTGTGAAGAGATAAGTAAATGATCAAAAGATAAAATAGAGAGAGAGAAAAAGCATAACCCCCAGGTTGTTCCTCACGAAAATGGAATGGAAGACCTGTTTCTTTTTCCAAATCCAAGAAAAAGAAAAGTTTCTTCAAGGAGTTAGTAGTGATCTTGAAGAGACAGCTGGCAGTGGAGGTCTTCCCAAGAGGAAGAAATCTTTCCCCAAAAAGAAACTATTTAGGGATCAGGTGCAAGTAGGAAACAAGAAAAATGAATTTCTCTCCCAAGGAGGCGCTGCTCAGCAGGGGACTTGAGATGTAGCTGGTATTAAAAGCAACAAGAACAAGAGAAAGTTACCAGAACTATCCCTGAAAGATTAGAATGGACATTTCCTTGGTGGGGCATGCCTCATGTTGACATTTCCTATGGCGTCTGCTATTCTCCAACAGAAATAAAACTTCACACACACACACACACACAAATGTTGAATGAGTGAAGGGAGAAACACAGTATTTGTTGCATCTCTGTTATGTGGGACATGACTGATGATCCAGAGGAAAGTGTCTCCTACCCTCAGGGATCCTTATCTGGGTACAGAGAAAAGCAATAGAGCACATAATTACATATTTCATGAGCCTATTTCAGGAGATATAGCCTGTCAATGTCTGTGCACAAGTAGAAGTGATCTTTGCACAGGGCTATTCATCACAACACTGCATATAATAGCAAAAAGGGGAGATACAACACAAGGGCTTCAGCACAGAGAGTTTGGAGCCAGACCCCTCTGGGTTCCCATTCTGGCTTTATGTCCAGACAAACATCTTAACTTGATTTTCTCCCCTGTAAAATGAGATTGTCTTAAGGATTAAAGAATTGTTATTATGCTTGCAACAACACCTGACATGAGCGAGACCTGTTTTCTCATTTGGTCAAAGTATTGGAGCTGGTAGAAATGGGGGCTCCTGTATCTGTAGGGCAAGCCCATCTCTGGGGTGTGAGCATGAGAGAGTGCAAAATACTCAAGACTCCCAGTTTGCGCAACTGGATTAGAATGGCACTCTTGAGAATGAAATGTGGACATACTCACATCTCTTTATGTTATGGCTGTGAAAACATTGAGGTCTGCACCCTCCGTGGCCCTCTGGATGAATGTCTTTAAACTAGCTGTTTTTCACAGCTTCCTACTGTTCTCCCACGATAATCTGTAAGTTCTTTGTTTTTGTATAGCAGCTTCCTGACTATGATATTGGTGTCAGCATAACTGTGAGCTAACCAATCTGACCATGTGATTAAACAACCTCAAATAAATGTGTATTTAGTGATAAGAATCAGGTACTATTTCTAAGATGAATATGTTGCTTTTATATTTACTTACAAGAGTCTGCTTTTTATTTTATTATTATAGTTCCTTTAGAAAACATTTTATTATGGAAATTTCAATCAGAAAGACAAAGAATAGTAGAATAACTAGACAGTATTTATCACACTTACCTTCCTAGATCACTGAAATGTTATAGTTCTTGGAAAAATCAGTTTAAAAAGAAAAACATTTTCATAACTACTTTAATACCAGTTTTTTTCTCCTTGATTTTTATTTATTGAACTAACAGAACTAGAATAATAAGGAAAACCTAAAAAAAAAAATCTGAAATTCCATTATCCTCATGCATCTGCTACTTTTATGGTCTTTTCTTGTCATTAAGCATATGTAATGCAATATTTTTATACTATTAAAATCAGAGCTTTTCACTTTATGCTTTTCCCCCAGTTAATATTGAAGCAAAACATTTATTTTTTTCTTATCCTCCTCAAGTTTATTTATTTCTTTTAATTGAATTTTTAAAATGGGATAATATTGGTTTACAACACTGAATGTGACTCAGAGGCATAGGTTCACACCCCCTCAGATGTATGTTACCACACTTACCACTAAGGCACGCATAGTCCTCTACTTAGTTCACTGGGCTCCCTCCTGCCTTTGCTCTCCACCTTCACCTTCCTACTCTGGTGGCCCCAATTCTGCAGTCATATTTCTAGGGTCTGCTTAGATTTAGTTTTGTCTATTCCTTTGTTTTGTTTCTTATGTTCCATGTATGAGTGAAATCATCAGACACTTGTTTCTTCTTTCTGACTTATTTTGCTTAGCATAATTCCCTTGAGTACCATCCATGAAGCCCAACATTTTTCATATATAATGGTTTTATCATGTAATAGCTCATCAGTTGGATAAATTTAACTTTTTTAACCATTTCCTTATGTTGGACATTAACTTTCTTTATAGATCTGATTATTATATATAATATCTTTATGTATGAATGATGCATAGTCTACTGAATAATTTCCTTTTAATACATTTTCTAGGGCAGAATCTCTGGGTCTAGGTGAGAACTTTTGTGTCTGGATAGGTTAACAGTGATTGGCAACAGACATGTGAGAAGTCTCATCAGCATTGGCAAATACCTGCTGGCTGAGAGCTCTGCTCTTTCACCTGAATTTTTATATTCATTTTTATATTTCATTGTAACTGTAAATAAATCAAATTCACTGTTTCTCATTTTGACAAGTATTAACAACAACAACAATGGGGAAAAAATGAGGTAAGCCAAGTATCTGCCCTTGCATGTCTCAGTCTTGGGGGTTTTCATGTGTTTTATTGTACCCACTGCCTGTGAACTCTGGATGTCAATGACTGTTCTCTGGTTCACAGTCTCCTCCAACCTCTTGCACTTGTCGAAATTTTCTTCTCTTTCCCAAGTCTCTCTTCCAGTTACTACACCACATGCCCCAGTAAGACAGGGCTCTCATCCCTTACTCCATTAATGAAAGCGGATTCACCTCTTTTGGGTTTAGTCAACTTTTACTTAAGACTTCAGTTTCTATGGGGATTGGAGCATACTTGAATATAAGGACATCATTGTTTCAGAAACCCATGGTTCATTCCCAAGAGTGGATTGGAGAAATAAAACTGTACTGGCTACCGTTTTACTAGGAACATACTAGCATGTTTCCTACTTGAAACACCTGTTGACACCACACCCCAGAACTTTTGGCATCATGCACTAGAATCCAGTGGTGCTCCCCAGACACAAAGCACTGTATTCTTTTTGTAAAGGCCCACACTGGTACAACAGACACGTTCTTTGAGAAAAAGACAAGAGCTATGGTGTCTTTACTGGTGTTTCTCCTTCTGGCCTGTATCCTGGTAAGCCCGTTAGGCAGTGAGAGCTAAACTCAACAGGTCAACTTCAAGTTCCAACCCTTCCCATTAGAGAAACACTAGTAAGTCCACTCTCACGAGGGTGCACCCCATCTTTATATCTAATTCCCAGTCATCCTTACCTTACAGACACAATCTATGGATACTTTTCTTTAACGCATAAAGAGCAAATTCTCAAGTTGAGTTTTAACTGCTTCAAACCTCAGAGCACATGAGTGTATCTATGTGTTTGTGTGTTCCTTTAATAAAACAAAAAACCCCCTCATTTCTTTGAAATTTTTGTCTACCACTGAATTCAGGTGCTGAAAGCCTAATTTGGTATTAAGAATAATTTCCTTTTAAAAAAAATTAACATGCTGGCCACAATTTCTGTAATTTTCTCAAATCACAAAATATTAGAAGTATATCAAGCCCAAGAAGGACAGTTACTCTTGCTATGGAAATTGTTTGAATGTTAGAGGTTGGTACTGGCTGGTTTTGTATAATTGCAAGTTATCAATTGTTTACTATCATAGTTGCCATAAGGGTCTATTAAGGACATTAGCAGGAGGTCAGGAGCTGACCTCTGATGGGCAGGTTGGAAAAAAATCAAAACATGGCTTCTGAAAAGATGTTACAATTGTGGTTTTTACTTTTTTAAATATTGGAACATTTTTATATTAGAGGAAAACAGAACTATGTTGGCACACTGGTGGGAGTGTCATTAAGGGAGTCATGGGTATAAAGACTTGTAAGTGGTTTTATGAATAAACAAAGGTCACCGACATGGAATAAACAAAGGTCACCAACATGGAATCTTAGTGCTGGAAGAGGTGAATGAGATTCATTCAGTAATAATATTCTTTCATTTGGAGCCTAGCAAATCCAAATGAGGGCTCTCCCATCAGCTGGCAAGGTGGTTGCGGTCACCAGCCCTGGTTGTGCAGAATGTGTCTGCTCAGGCTGCCAGCACCAATATCACAAGCCCAGCAGCTTCAACAACCAAAATCATTGTTTCTGGGTCCTGGAGTCTGGAAGTTCCAGATCCAGGTGAGAGCGGGACTCATATTCCCCAAGCCCCCTCTCCTCGCCTGTAGACAATGGGGTCGTTCTTGTGTCTCTTCACATCACATTGACATATGACTATTTGTTTGAGCCCAACTCTTTCCTTTTTCTCCCATTGATGCTTAATTTTACTCAGCTGTTTAGGGAGAGTGCCCTCCTTTCAGATTAAAAGAAACAGATTATTCTAGAGAAGGAAAATATCTACATTTGTTTTAAAAAGATAAAATGGATTACTCCCGGACATCAGATTTCTCCTTTTTGTGAGCACACAGTTATGTTGGATTAGAGGCCTACCTCCTGCAGTCCAATCTCATCTCAACCTAACCAACTACATCTGCAAATAAGATCACATTCTGAGATGTGACACTCTTCAACCAGTAACAATTTAGTCCATAGAGAGTGATAACAGGGCCCAGCCTGGGACTTTATAAATTCAAGTCCAGTCTTGAGAAAAACCCTTGCCTTGCCTTGGGTTGCTTTGGACTTTTAAATAGGACAGTCTCCTAGATGATTTGGACCTAATGTGCCTCTCCCATTCACACCCTCACCATCCTTGTTGCTAGGGTATCCTCAGAGTTGGCTTGTCAGAGTGAAGGCTGGGGTATGCTTCCCTGTTCTCCTCTGAGCAGTGATGTCCCCAGGAGACCTGTACCAATAATCCACAGAGCCACAAACTGGGTGCTGGTGAACAAGATGGGAAGGAGGAGGTGAGAGCATCCTCCAGGCAGCTGTGAAGTCTTGTTTGCAGGGCCTGAACAGTAGCAGAGCAATCGCACAATTCCCTGCTCAGGCTGTGTGGCAGTTTAAGGCCAGTTTCTTTCCCTGTGGCTGGGCACAGATGCCCATGGGGCTCATGAGTGCTCCAGAGGCTCTTCAGTAAAACTGGAAATCAATTCAGTTTGTTTGGTAGGTAACAAGAACAAGTCCATCATCTTCCTACCAGTCATTACTTCTGGAGGCCGCAGGTGCTCAGGCTTGCCCTGGCTGGCAGACCTCTCTTTGCCCTGGACTCCAAGGGGAAATTAGCCCTTGTCAATGAAGCAAAGGCCATTCAGCATGTCTCAGTTTACTCAAAGCAGCAATCTTGGAAAAGTGATTCCAAAATAAAATTTTTAAAAGCAAACATCTTTTTGTATCTCTAGAGTGTGGGGCAGACATACACTAGGCTCTTTTGGGTTTATTTGCTTTTTTTGCACATTCATAATCACAATATCAACTGGGCCTTTTCTTGCATTTTGATTGATCTTAATTCATTTCTGATGCCTTAAGATTAGCTTCATGTTCTTTCTCAAAGCACTGGTAATAAAATAAATAAATAAAAGACCAGACAGAAAAACAGTTTTGAAAGGTAGTAGGTGCGTTTCTTTTATAATGAGTCTTATTTACAATTTTGTTGGGCTGTGGGATACTTCTTGCTCTACATTATTGCCTGAGTTTTAGAATACAAAGGTATCTGGTCTTTGTAAGGTGTGGAAAACTGATTAGATTTTAATAAGGTATCTAATTCCTCATTTCTCAATTTGATTGCTTATCAAGACAAAAAGAATAAAAATCTGTACTCTTTTGCTGAAACTGTTACCAACATATTTGAGGGAAAATTATAAGATATCAAAAGACTGGACCTGGAAGCTTTTATTTAGGGTGGTGAAATTGCACAATTTCTGTAGAAAAGAAATCAACAAATCAACCACCAAAAACCAAAATGCAATGATCTTGTCTTTTTGAGAATGCTGTCTGCTTACTTGGGGACACAAGTCTCCTTGGGATCCTAAGTTCCCCTGGTTTAGTTTTCTCTTTGGCCCAGACAGGTCAGGATTTTTCAATTAAAAAATAATTGCAAAAAATTGTCAAAACATGTCCTAGAGAGCAGAGGTAAAGAGGACCTCCACCTCTTTTTATGGGATTGTGTTGGGGACTGGCTGGGTGTGTCCCAGGGTCAGGTGGCTGGGGTTTGTCCCTAGTGCCTTTGAGCTTGGACTTTGAGCTCCTGGGAGAGTGTGACCTGTGTGTCATAGAATCCCTGTTTGCAAAATCACCACTTCTTAGGGATGAGCAGGAAGAAGTGAGGAATTTTGGTGTCCACATATTGATCTTTATCCAGACTCATCCTGGCTCAATGTGGGGTGAGGGTGGGGTGAGGGTGGGGGTGGCTATGCAAGATCAGAGATGAAAGGTAAGGCAGGGTGTGTGGTGAGCTCAGTGATCCTGAGTCCATGGGACTTCTTCAGTCCCATCTCCTTTCAGCTGTATCTTTGTCTGCAGAGCCTGTGGGGGTCACATCTGCTGAGCCTGGCAGATCATCACTCTGTTTAAACTAGGGTCCTAGTCTTCTTTGATCTTCCCCACATGCTTGCACAGCAGGACTTCTCATAAATTTCCAGGATGAAGGAATCTGAGAGCAGGGAGTGTCTGGGACTTGCCCAGATGAAGAGGTGGAGCCTGCACACATCTTCCTGGTCTGGAGCCACATCTGTGCAGAACCCCATGGCTCTGTACAGGTTTGCTCTAGTGAACAGCTCTGAAAATCACACATCTTGAATTTGTTTGTTGAAGACTAGGGTGGGTGAAATAGGAAAATTTTGTGTGTGTGTGTGTGTGTGTGTGTGTGTGTGTGTGTTTATCTTGGATGTACTAGACATCTCATTATATTATTTTTGTATGTATATATTACATTTTACATCATTGTTCATTTTTGTACAATATATGCTTGTGTGCTTTCGAAAAAGGACAAAATATTAATCAAACAATGAGAGTCAGGGAACTCTCTCTTGCATGTTCCAGGGGTGATTTTGGTTGTTTCCATGTATTTCACTGGGTCACTGTCCTGTTGGGAACTGCTGGGAGAATTGTAGTCTCTAACAGCCTTGAGCTCTGTCAGTAGTGTACACTTGTGTGGACTGTGTAATTCCCCAAAACAAGCCATGTTGAGGCTATCTCTCTTGGAGACTTTTTGTGTCAGGGATAGCATGTTCATCCCAGCATGCCGCTCATGTCATTAAGGTACTGTAGGAAACATTATCTTAATGCTGGTCTTACAGGATGCTTAAAACATTATCTTAGAGCAAATTCTAAATATAACACAGGTGAGCCAGAGGGAACTCAAATTACTCTTCCTTTCTATATTCCTTGCAAACTGTTCATCGGCTTCTTTTAAGAAGGGAGGCACAATTATGTAATGCCAACAGGTGTGGCCAGTATTATGTTCTCCGGCGTGCAGTGGTCTGTGTGAGTGTGTGAAGTCTGTGTTTGCAAACTTAGGACACATGCAATGGTATATTAATGTTTATTTAATTTTCTATGTTGAGGAGTTAAAGAGTGAACAGTTTTATATATATTTTCACTTATATAAATTGCCCATCATTTTTTTTTCTAATTTAGTAATTAGAAGCCTTGTAATTTTCTCTTGTGGTTTGGTGACGACCTTGCTATATGCATTAGTATTCTCCAGTTAGGTTTTTATTTTGCTCCCTAACTTTTATTGTTTGAAATTTTATAATTTCAAAACTATAGGTTTGATCAATATTCTCACTTCCAGCTTTTTCAGGACTGAATTTATTGTATTTTATATTTTCATCTACTTAGAGTGTACTTTTGAATATTGTATAAGGTTTTAGCTTATTTAAAAAAAAATCTTAATTCAGGTGACCTAAACCATTGTTCCTTACCTCTTTGTACTGAAAAGGTTATTTTGTTATATATTTTGAAGCATAGTAGAGAGTGTATCTTTGGACTTGCCTTGTTATTTCATTTTGGTTTTTGAGTTTCAGTTTTTATTACTTTGTAATATGTTTTAATATTTTGTGACATATAACCTTCCATATCTCTTCTATTTCTTACAGAATTGTCTTTGCTTTTGGAATATATCTGCTCACCAATTATATTTTAGAAACAATTTTATATGAAAAATTATTACAGATGGTATTTTGATTGGCACTTCAAACTTTGTGAAGGGGAACTTGTGCAGAGAGGTAGTAGCTGTCCTCTTGTCATGTACCAAGGTCATCCTGGCCCATCTCACTTCCCTGTGTGCTCACCTCATGCCCTTCTTATTGCCTGTGGCCCCAGTCTTCTTTTTTTTTCACCTATTACTTTCTCTGTGCTCATTGGACATAGTGATGGAGGAAATACTGCTAAATTCACTTTTTGTGGTACATGTTTTAGACTCTTACTCAATTGTCTCCTTAGAAAAAGCCATTGAATTGGAATCTTTGGATGCACATTGTTTTGAAACATGTTGCTAACATCCTGACTCAATATACCTGACTTCCAAAAAGGGTGTACCATGTGCGTCTCCTAATTGGATGATTTAGTTTATTGTCTCCTGTGAGTCTATGAGGAAAGAGATTATTCCTCATTCATCTTTTTTTTTAAAATATATATTTTTGAAGATTTATTTTTTTATTTATTTATGCATACAAGAACTGAGGTGTGCCATGTGGGTTAGCTCCCTGGCCAGGAAAGGAACTCATGCCCAGAGGCTGGTGATAACTTGATAGAGCTGAGACTTTTAACCCCTGCACCACCAGGAACGCCCACCTTATTCACCTTTTACACTCCCTCTTAAGTTTCTAACACAGCAATTCTAACACAAACATTCTAAAGGAATGTTTAATGAATAAATATTGAAAGAAAACCAATTATTTTTCAGTATAAAGTTCAAAAACCAAAACAAAAATGAGGAAAGGGAGAACGTTTCTCTTTCTCTCAGCATCCAACTAGCACAAGAAACAACAGAAAAGTTTGGAAAGGGTTTATCAAGGAGGGAATTTGGGACACTGATGGAGAGAACATTAGATGTCCCAGCTCCAAATTGCAATGGATTTAGGCAGGTCAGCTCTGGTGCTAGTTGCTATTTGGTTTTGACTCATGCTTTGTTTACAACCACATTTCTTACTGTATTTTAAAGCACAGATCTTATAATACTTCTGGGAAAGTTGCCTCTCATGGGAGGTTGATATGCAGAGAAACCTAAGTGCTTCAGAGAGACACAATAGAATTCTGTGCTTCTGTGTGGCCTTTTATTTCCAAGGACAATGGCAACTGACTAATTACATACTTTATCTCATCTTCCTTGATATTCTAAACTTATTATATTGTTTTCCTGTTCATTCAGCCAATGAGATCTTGTGATTAGTACCTCCCTCTGAGGAACTTTGTTCTTCATTCATTTATAACTATATATTTTTGTCCTAAAGCATTTTATTCTTTGTGGTTTTATTCTTTGTAACCAAAACCACATACTGCCTAAGCAACTTGGAGAAATGAGTTTAAAGTCAGTGTGTTGTGAGGTGTTTTGTTCAAGTAGATGAACAAAACACCTCAGTCCAGGATCCATTATGCACTAGGATCCATTATGAACTAGGATCCATTATGAACTAGGTTCAAGGATAGTGAGCAAGTTAATTATCCTCTCGGTTTTCAATGTGTTAAAGTGATACAGTCTTTTCTTCTTCATTGATTGCTGGAAGGATGAAATGATGGGTGAGCAAGAGCTTATAAATTGTCCAGGGCTATAAAGAGGAGCTGCTAGAGAACAGGATGTGATCTTTCTTTCTGCACCTGCAGAGAGCCTCAGTCAGGGCTTGTACAGATCAGCTACTCTTACTTTCACAAGTACATTTACTTCATCCTCTCAGGCAGGGACTTGGTCACATTTGTTCATCCTGACAGTATAGTGTCTCACACACAGTACAGAATTCCTGATGAATTAATGTGTAGTGCTCTTATTTTTATTGCTCCAGTACACCACAGTTTATTGCTTTGTGCTCTTGTTTCTTTGCATGACTTTCAATATTTTTCATCTGCAGATAATGCTGTTGTAAACATTCTAAAGCACAACTTTTAGTTCATATGTGTAAATGACTTCTCACCAACTGACTATGAAGTTGATCCATTTTTGTAAGTGATGATCAGTCTAATACAGAGAAATTGGGATGGCCCAGCCTATTACATAAATGTTGGATTTTAGGTCATAGAATTTGCACCTTTTCAGCTTACTAGTAAAGTGTCTTTCTAAAGTTTTGTTGATCTGAACCCTCACCAACACTTGGAGTTTTCAGACTTTTTATATTTCCCCAAATTGGTGGATATAAAATAGGGGTTTAATTTAGATTTGGATTTTCCCGATGACTAGTGATATTGAATAAATAATGATGTATTTACAAGGTGTTCATTATTTGCTCCTGTCTGCTCACATCTTTCAGCTGTTCTCTATTGGATAATCTCTTCCTCACTGACTTGCAGATAGGTTCTAGTCACTGCATTGTCAGCAACATACATCAAAATTGGTTTTTCAAGTCCTATTGCTGATCTTTCCATTTTTAAAATATATTTTCTGAAGAAGAAAAATTTAATTTTAATATAGTTTAAGGTTATTCTTTCTCTACATCTTAAGACAAAACATGAAGAAAATGCTCTCAGTTTTCTTGTAAATATTTTTAAAGTTTCTTTTTTTTACATTTTGAACTACACAGTTGATGAATGAAGATCAAGTCTCTTTCTGCTCTTTCACCCCGCTCTAAGGATAACCAATTCTGTGGCATGATTTATCGCATAGCAAGCTTTTATCCTATTGGTCTGTTGGCTGCCATTTTCTTATATCAACTTTCCAAATATACAAACCTTTGTTCCTGGGCTCTCTATGACATTTCATAGGTCAGTTCCTATATTGTTGAGCTAATAACACACTGTTGTACTTACTGTAATTTTAAAGAAAGTTTTGATTTGTGGGTTGACAAATTCTTTCATCCTGTTGGTGAAAATTGCCAGAGTTTTTTTAATTTGTTTTTTCAAATACATTCTAGAACAAGCTCATTAAGTTTGACAACAACCGCAATAGCAAAATGAAAACAAAATAAATAAAAACTTGTAGTAATTCCATTGGAAATGCACTGAATCTATTGTTCAATTTGGGTAGAGTTCACATCTTCAAGATTTTGCAATTTCTTGTGCATTAACAATGTTCACCTGCTCATTTATTTAGGTTCTATTTGGTGTCTTTCAATAAAGTTTTACAATTTTCTACATGAAAATAGTTTAGATTATCCCCCTTCCCCCAAGTATTTTAAACATTTTTGTTTTTTGGTGACAATATAAATAATATTTTATTTTAGGGTGCATTTTTTTTCTAATTCTTGCTGGTATAAAGAATTATTGAGTCCCATATTAGTTTCTTCTCCTATGGAAGTAAATTTCAATTTTTTTTTTCTGTAGTTCTTATAATTGTTGCTTTGTATAGTTTGAAGTTATTTTATTAAGTTTATCAATATGTAAAATCATTATATCTTTCTACTGTGTCAATTCTTTTATTATATTCTAATCCTTTCTATATCTAATAATTTTCTTTATCTTAAATCATTTTTATCTGATATTGCCATAAATGATTTAAGATTTGCCTAGTATATCTTTTTCATCACTTTATTTTTAACCAGTCTGTGTTATATTTGAATTTTATCTATTATAAATAGCATATGGTCTTATTTTTTTTTAAGTGAGCCTAAAAATCTTTGTTTTTGGAAGAGTGAGCTTAATTCAAACATGAATTGAAATCTAAAAATATTTGCAAGTTTTTTTATTCTAAGCCTATAGTTTGGATGATTTAGTTTCTGGTTATCTGACAACTTTCTTTTACTGTCATTCTTTTTTTCTTTTAAAGATTTATTTATTTATGCATACAAGCTGGCGTACAGGCCAGAGGCGTGGGGTGGCAAGAAGGTTCACCAGAGACAGAGTGGGGAGGAGAACAGGAGATCAACAGAAATACACTGCTGAGGGGAGCAGCGGGTAAGGCAGGAGAGGTCTGCCATGCCATGTGGGAATCTCCCCAGCCAGGAGTCGAACTCGCGTTGCCACTGCTGACAGCTCCATAGCGCAGTGCTTAACCCACTGCGCCACCAGGGAGGCCCTTACTCTCATTCCTAAGAGATAATTT
The DNA here is from genome assembly GCA_004024925.1 of Scalopus aquaticus. Taxonomy (NCBI): domain Eukaryota; kingdom Metazoa; phylum Chordata; class Mammalia; order Eulipotyphla; family Talpidae; genus Scalopus; species Scalopus aquaticus. The sequence continues at coordinate 16,112 of PVIJ01015232.1, forward strand.
TTCTGAGTATATAATTCTAAATTGACAGAATTTCTCCAAATTACAATTATCTAGAAGTATTTAATTATCTTTTAGTTTCTTGCTATTGATGAGTCTTTGGAAAGTTTAATTATTCCTTTGAGGTGCTGCGTCTCTATTTCCTGAATTGCTACTGAGAACTTTTCTTTGAGTTTGTTATGCTGAAATTTTTAATGTGGACTTATCTTTCCTGATAATGTTAAATATCTTTTGTTATTGAATTTATGTCTATGATATGTTATGAAAACTCCTAAGTCATTGGTTATTTAAATATTGTGTCAACTCCTTTCTTTCTTCATGTTCCCTTATAATTGAAATACTTAAACATTCAGTTCATGACTGTTTTCATTTTATTTATTTATTTATTATTCATTTATTTATTTTCATTTCATTTTATCAAATTATTCCGTTAATTTTATTTTTTGGTTACTCTTCTCTCAAGTCTTCAGAGATTAATTTTACTTTAAATAAGACCAGCAATGCAACAAAAACTATTTTTAGTCAGCATATTATTGAAATCAAAAGTGACATTAGTGGATTTTAAATTTTGCCCTATTTTCATTCTGGCTGGATTTTGTTGCTGATTTTGAACCCCCTTCAGGGTATATTGTTAATAAATTACTTGTGTTCTTTTGTGTTTGAGCATATATGTATGATGGTTTTAATTTATGGGCCCTTTTGGCTAGGTGTCATATTTTCATCACATATTCTTTTTTCAAGAACTTTATAAATGCTGGTGAATTGGCCTTTGGCATTATGTTTGAGGTTAGATGATATCTTTTCCTCCTCTTTGGTTACTGAATTGCTACTTTTTTCCATGTAGTATTCTTTCTTTATCATTGAAGTTCAGCACCCATAGCTTGATAGTAGCTTATTCTCTCCACCTGAAATACAGCATATTCTTTTCAGTCTTCAAATGAAATCTTCCTCTCAATTTCAGGGAAATTCTCCTGTGTTATGTCTTTGAGTATATTTTTTTGTTCCCTTTGTTAGCTTCTCTACTTCAAAGATGTCCATTTTTTTGATATTTTAGTCTTTGTTTTTTTAAGGATGTTAATTTTTATTAATATTTTCATCTTTTAAAATTGTTTAAAAATTAGTTTTTCTTTTTCCTTTTGGCTTATTTTTTTGATTGCTGGATAGTATTCCATTATGTATATGTACCACATCTTCTTGATCCAGTCATCTATTTTTGGGCATCTGGGTTGTTTCCATGTCTTAGTTATTGTGAACAGTGCTGCGATAAACATGGGGGTACATGTTTCCTTTTGTATTAATGTTTTTGTGTTCTTTGTGTAGATTCCCAAAAGTGGTATTGCTGGGTCTATGGAAGCTCCATTTTTAGCAGTTTGAGGAAATGGCATATGGCTTTCCATAGTGGTTGGACCAGCTTGCATTCCCACCAGCAGTGTAGGAGAGTTCCTTTTTCTTGAATAGTTTCACTCTTTTTTTTTTAAAGATTTATTTATTTATGCATACAAGCTGGGGTACAGGCTAGAGCCATGGGGCGGCGAGAGGCTTCACCAGAGACAGAACGGGGAGCAGAACAGGCAGATGACGGAAATACACTTTTGAGCAGAGGAGCGGGTGCGGCAGGAGAGGTCTGCCGCGCCATGTGGGAATCTCCCCAGCCAGGTGTGGAACTCCTGATGCCTCTGCAAACAGCTCCACAGCGCAGCAGTGCTTAACCTTTGCGCCACCAGGGAGGCCCTGAATGGGTTCACTCTTAGCAGGAATATAGGGGAACCAAATAAAAGAGAGACATTCAGTGAGAGAGGGGGTGGATAAAGGCTTATTATTGGGGGAGGAAAGAGCACAAGGGAATATGGTGACTGTTCACAGGTGAATTGATGGTGGGACACCTATGAAGAATACACAATAATATAAAAGATATAAATAATAATAACAATAAAATTTTTTTTAAAAATCAGTTTTTATCTGAAACTCTTTTCCTAGTGCAGATTCAAATTTAACCAGTGTCCATTCTCCTTTTGTGGTTTCTAAATCATTTAAAATACTACAGGGTGATTTCTTTATCTTTTTCCCGGAAACAGCAAACTCTCTTTTCATTCATTCATTCTTTGTCTTTGCTTTTTTAACTCTTGTTTTCTGAACTCAGTTTTTATTAAATTTTCTTTTATTGTGAAGAAGTTCTTTGTTGTAAAGGAATTATTTGTCTTTTTTTCATATTTATGCTATATGACTTTCTTTACCTGCTTTTTTTGTTCATTTTCTTTCAAAATGTTTAGATAGCTGTTTTGCTTTCTTTTAACCTGACTTAGGTGACTCAGTCCAGGTGTTTTGTGTGTCCTTAACTGATTTTTTTTTTCTGATAAATCTGAGACCAGTATGATTTCTCCTTTAAAACTCAGTGCTCTCAGCATATCCAGTGTGCTGCATTTTTTTTTATAGCAGAAGGATGGTTGGGATGGTAATGAAAATGAGTGGCAATACCTGAGATGAGATACAGTCATTATTAAACTGGCTGGTCTCTGCCCTTTGATATGTTACATATCTTGAATTATATTCACTCCATGTAGTTGGGGCAATTACTCTCCACATTTGGGCTTGTAGGGTAAGTAAGAAAAGGTGGTCAGGAATTTTCGCCCTGCCACCATTAGGTAATAATGGACACCTTAAAAAAGGTGTGACATAGCATGGCATAGTGTGGCATAGCATGCACGTGCACAAGGCAGAAATGCACGTGTACGAGGCAGAAATGCATGAGGAAGAAGATCGCAGTACCAGTGGTGAGAGCACGGGGCAGAGCAGCAGCAGCGAGACTCCGAGATGCCACCAAAGAGCCCTGAGATAGTGATTTGCCGGTGGCTAGGAGGCCTGCTAGCCTCCTCGTCCCCCGGCTACCCTACCTGCCTTGCAAGAAAGAGGTAATACACCAAGGGCTCCAGGACTCCTTTCTCTCTGACCCGTCTGCACAGCTCCATAGACAACCTGTGCTTCCTGGTGTATTCTTGCCACTACAGTTGGCATAGTTTCGGTAGGATGATTCAATGCAGATGGGTTTGGAGCCCTCTAAAGACCCCAGGAGGGACTGAGGGGTGGCAGACCTTGAGCTGGACAATGCTGGAGGCACTATGGCAACACTGGTGGTGACCAAAGTCCAGGAGCTGCAGGAAGAGCTTAAGATGCTGCAGGAGCACAGGAGGTGGACAAGGTCTGGGAGTTGCAGGATGGGACCTCAAGTGGAGTAGGAGACACTCGCGAGGACCAGCCCAGAACCCCTGAGGCAGCAGAGTTGTAGGAGAAGAAAAGACCATGATTTGGAGCTCACTCATTGCTGAAGCAAGGGAAAAGGCCGATGGACTGGGACTAACAATCCCGTGAGATGGCGGAGGAACTTTGGCAGGTTGATGTTATACTTATGGGGCCCGGGCGGTGGAAGGTGTTGTTTGTATACCCCAGAGGATGGGAATCAGGAGGTGGCCGGTGGGCCTTGGTGGGCAAAAGCAGCCTATGCGCTGCCTGGCACTCCCAGGGCCACAGTACAGAGAGGCAATGGCCAGGGCAGGCAGGAAGGGGCAGACATAAGAGCAGCCCAAGATTGGCTGAGGGAGAAAGCCCTTGCCAAGTTCTCTGCAGCCAGGCAGAGGAGGGATAGCAAAACCAACTCAGATAAGGCAAAAGCTGGTGCCAAGTTGGGAAGCCCTGAGCGGCTGATAAGCAGTATGGTAAAGAAAGCCAGTGAGTCTCTTAAAATCACCTGTGTGTGATGCCCTGTTCACTGCTGAATAAGGGTGAGGTGCTAACGAACACATCCTTGGGGTACGGGTGGGGAACATGGCTGGTGGTGGAGACCACAGCTGAAGAGGGGGCCCAATAGAGGCCACATGTGGAGCTTGTATCCACAGATCCCAGACCCATGTGTGTGTGAAAAGGTCTGGCCTGAGTGCAGGGTCTGTGTGTCACATTGGTGGCTGTGACAGCTGAATGTTGGAGTGATGGCAGAGAGTACCCATGGAGATTGGGCGACTGACACCCCAAAGAATAGTATAGCCAATCTCAAGAGTTGAGCGTGTCCTGGGGGTGGATATGGAGTGTGGCTTGTGGCTGAGACCACAGCCAGAGAAGGCCAGGAAACCTGATGGCTCTTGGCGTGAGATGGCTGATGCCGTGAGTAGCTCCCCCCTCAAATAAGCAGTGCCTTCGGTATCAGAATTGGTGGATCATATGCTGGTGCCAATAATCTTGTCTTTTGCCCATAGGTTGGTGCCCTGCCTGGGCTTACTTGTATTTTGTTATGTTGCTGCATTGTTTATTTGTGTGGGTCATGGTTGCAATGTTTATGTTCGCCAAAGAAAACTTTACGTTTAGATTGTTTGGTGAAAAACCCTGAGGGGGTGGATTGTAGGGCAACTGAGAAAAGGTGGTTATGCTTTTTCGTCCTGCCACCATTAAGTAATAATGGACACCTAAAAAAGGGCGTGGCGTAGCGTGGCGTAGCGTGGCGTAGCGTGGCGTAGCGTGGCGTAGCGTGGCGTAGCGTGGCGTAGCGTGGCGTAGCGTGCGCGTGCGCGGGGCAGAAACGCAAGGAGCACGAGGCAGAAGAGCATATGGCAACAGTGGTGAGAAGAGTGCAGTAGCAGCGATGAGAATGCGGGGCAGAAGCAGCAGCAGCGAGACCCCCAGACACCACCAGAGAGCCCCGAGACAGTGATGATTTGCTGGTGGCGAGGAGGCCTGCCTTGTACCTGGCTGCCTCACAAGAAAGATGTAATAAAAAGCCTAAAAAGCCACCGAGGGCTCCAGGACTCCTTTCTCTCTGACCCGTCTGCGCAGCTCCATAGACAACCTGTGCTTCCTGGTGTCTTCTTGCCACTATCGGATCTTTTGCCATATGTGAGTGTGATTTTAGGATTTATATGCTATTTGTTACGATTCTGTAGGTTATTTTTGGAGTCTGAGATGTTCAAAACATTTTTCACCTAAACTATGGTGTTTGCTTCTTTACTTTATGCTCTGTCAACTTTGGGAAGGTTTTCTAGTAATGTTCCACTTTCAGATGGCAGGGGAAACCTGTATTTTTTATTTATAATATCAAAAATTGCCAGATGACTCTGGAGTCTACAAACTCAATTTATTCCTTTATACCTATTTGTCATAAAAACTGTTTTTTCACATTTACTAAAAATATTAATTATGTATGTATTCTTATTAGTGTTGTCAAGTTATTGTTCTAACTTGAGGTGTGTTTTCTATTTTGCACATTTATGTTCAACCAGAATTATGGAATGCTTCCCTACCACCTCCCTGCTCCCCCCACCCCCCGCAACATGACTTTGTTACAAATAACTTGACTTAAATGGACTGTGGTCTTTTGAGTGCTCCTGACCTTTCTTTTTGGCTTAATTATGATCCTTTCGTCCTGAGAGAGGCCTCCTGCTGATATTTTCCTTGCTGCCGGAATGTATGATATTTGGTTTCAGCACTTTGACATAAACTTTTCATGATCATGTCTTTGTGGCACAATAACTACTTCCTCACGAACTACTTCAAAGAGGGTGATTTCTTTTCTTCTTTAATTGTACAGGGATTGAAGCATTCTTTCCCAACTGTTTTATCTTTATGATTTCAGATTCATATGCTCACCTGGGCATATGCACATTTAGATATGTTTGCTAAACCTTACAAGGAAAGGTTGCGCAGACATGGTCCCTGTACTTTAAAAAACAAAGTATCTAATAGGACTAGATCTTCATTGTAGTGTAGAGTATTGTAACTTGGAGTTGAAAGAGTAATATACTCATTTTTAATCTTTTATTGGCTATCCTTTACTTTTTTTAAAAAAAATATTTATTTTTTATTTATACATACAAGCTGGGGTACAGGCCAGAGGCATGGGCCGGTGAGAGGGTTCACCAGAGCCAGAGCGGGGAGCAGAACAGGCAGATCAGAAATACACTGCTGAGGGGAGCAGCCGGCGAGGCAGGAGAGGTCTGCCGCACCATGTGGGATTCTCCCTGGCCAGGCGTCAAACTCGCGTTGCTGCTGCCGACAGCTCCACAGTGCAGCGCTTAACCGCTGCGCCACCGGGGAGGCCCCATATCCTTTACTTCTTAACCTCAAGATTTTTAGGTTTTTGTTTGTACATTGTTGAATATCTTACCTGTATTGTATCTGGCTAGAAACTTTTGTATTTATGAAATGACATGAACAGAAGTCAATAACACCCACCATACAAACTTATATAATGATAACAATAAAAATAACTTTATGGTAGTGAAGGATTTTCTATTAAACTTTCTTTGGACTATACGTTGGTTTTTTTCTTCCTCAAAGAGATTTCTTGTATAAATGGCAGCTCCTTTTCTTTTGACTCTAAAAATTCAGGGTTATATAAGTTAGTGCAATCCTTATGGGTAGCTCTTTCTGAGTTTCAGAAATTTGTTCCAAATTCACAACAGCAATAGAAGAAAATATATACAAAGAATGTTCTTTGGTAGAAGAGTGGAGATTTTGGTATAACCACTTGGTAAGAATGTTATGCAACCAGTAAGATGACAGTTATGAACTATTTGTTGCAGCACCAGAAAATATTCATAAAATGAAAGTAACTCTCACAATATATTTATTAATATGGAAAATTCAAAAACATTAAAGAGACTAGAAATACAAAAACAATTTGTTGGAGTATGAGAAGTTATTTATTTCTTTATTGTCATGAATTTTGCAATAAATAAAAATTTGGAGGGAAAGGAAGACTGGTTTGGTGATAGAAAGATAAGGCGCTGACACAGTCATGGATCTGAATATGATGGAAAGAAACTAGACCATCTCTGTGGACCTCTGCCTCCAGTGATTGCTCAAGAACAAATAGAAGGGATGGCAAAGGCTTCCTTGAATGAAAGCCTGACAAGATATAGGAATATCATAATACTTTGCCATTTATTAAAAGTCTGATTTTGGGGGGGCAATTTCCCCAGGTCCTTTCCCTCGCTGAATTCTTCTGGCCGTGCATCCTATTCATGATTCTGACAGTACTTCGTTTTCAAGAGCCTCCCAGACACAGAGAGACTTGTAAGTTTTGCTTTTAATTATACTTTTTGAATTAAAAACATCTGGAGGAAAGACTGGAATACTGCTTTCCTCTGTTCTTTATAAACGCTAACCAGGTGGAATGAGTATTTAGAGTTCCATTAGAACTCACAATAGCTATATTTCTGGGGAATGTGCCAGTAAGCATAGGTTTGGATTTTTTCCTGTATGGACAGCTACTTTTACCTGCCTTCAGTATGTGACAAGGATTTGGTGAGGAAGCCAGTTATTAACATGCACCCAACATTAGGTTTAAGAGAGAAGAGGCTGACAAATACATGTTCCCCTCACTCACTCTTCCTGCAGTTCTGGAATGGCCTGATATTAGCTTGAAAGGTCTTTAGTCTTGGAGACAAAGTGCATCCAGGATTAGATGCACTTTGGATCTAGTCTTGGATGTACTTTGTCCCCAAGACTAGAGTTCTGGAGTCTGACCCACTGAACACCCCTTTTGGTGACCATCATTGTTGATATGTTTCTGAGGGAGATGGGACACACCAACCATGCTGGGGAAATGTGCATTTTATCAGTAGCTGAGATGTGATCCCAAATCTCTGAGGTATCTGACCCTACTGCACTGGGCCATGTGTTAACTAAGAATTCCATTTGTGCCCCTTAAAAACCTGCTCATTTATTTTTTTCTCATTCATTTGTTCATTCATTCCTGATTCACTCATCAGATGTTTATTGACTGTCTTCTATGTGCAAGCATTGTGATGAATTTTGAGCACAGTAGATATCCAAGTCCTTGCGTCATCATCTCCAGACTGAGGTATACTGGAGTAGAAAGCCTTTCACCAGTTTTATCACACCTTAGATAATTGACTTCCGTGCTGCCTGCAGTCATCAGCATCCCAACTATTCCCGTGCATCTGTGGTGTCAAAGGAGGAAGGGACACATGTAAATAGCACTGTATCCAGGGGAAGTGGTTTATTGAAGCAACATTTGCACTGAAAAATACTTGTATATTATACAGTTTTTTTGAAACTTCTTTACATTTAAAACTACATTAAACATTTAAAGATCAATGATGTATTGCATTTGAAATTTTTGCCAAAACTAAAATCACCCAATTTTTGTTTTTATAAATGAGGAAGAAGTACTTTTTTATTTTCTTATTCTTCCCACCCTTGGCTTATTTACAGATGTTACTATTTTGATGAGAATCATGCAGATATATGGCTAGTTGAAAGCCTTGAAACATGAAGACAGTGGGGGAGCAGTGTTAGATATGAGAATTTCTCCTCCCCCCTCCCTCCCCACCACCTTCCCTCCCTTCTTTTTTCCTTCCTTTCTTCTTTATTTCCTTCCTCCTTCCCTCCTCCTCTTCCTTACCCTCACTTTCTTCTCTTTCTTTCTCTCTCTCTCTTCCTCCTCCCCTCCCTCCCTCTTCTTCTTTCCATTTCCCTTTTCCCTAGTGCTCAGATTTTCTGTGCTTTTCTTTGAAAACAAGACTAATAATATAAAAATATATTCATATTACTATTTTAACTCAATAGTTCTTCCATTTCTGGTACCAGATATATGAACTCCTTTCTCCCTTGTATCTATATCCAGGTTATTTGCAACCTCGGGATCTACCCAGCCGGGGTGTTTTTCCTTTTGTCCAAGGCCTGCTTTGCAACACAGGGTCGAGGTGCAGTAATGTGAGCTATGCACGGTCAGCGGAGCATCGTTTACGGTAAGAGAAACACAACATTCCTCTCATAATTTATAGGAAGCTGGTGCACAGAACAGGCATGGCTTTTAGCCTCAAAATTTTGGGACAGGTCAGAGAGAATGAGAAGTACAAAATTTAGAACCATGAGAAAACTTGTTTTATTAAACTCAGATTCACGTGAAAATGTCTCAAACTAATATTGAATTTCCAGCCGGTTATTCTACTGCTGCTTTAAGAATCATAGTGATTACTGATTAGAAGATGTTATTTCCATGTAATAAATGTTTTTTTTCTGTAGGTTAAAACTCTGACTTTAAAATTACTCTCTTAGCCAATTACTCATTTTAGTGACAAATATTCCCCAAATAAGTATCTATTTGAGTCACCCACGGGACTTTTCCTAGTGTGCTATTTTTGGCCAGGATCCTGCAGCTGAGATGAAATGAGAACAATTTTCATTCACGTTATTCTTCTCAATCTAGCCACTTAAATAAAGTGGGTGGCAGTTAGGTGTCCTAACTGACCTCCGTGCTCAGCCTTACCTTGTTGCCCATGGTATCGGTTGGCATCAAAAAGCGAAAAAGCCAAAGGTATTGCATGTGAGATGAGTCGAAATAAAGAGGGTTAAAATTAGAGGATCCTGAATGCTCTGGAAACTTCTCTCAGTGGAGCTAGGAAAGAAGAGAAGTAGCAAATTCCATATTTTCATTTCACTTACTCTTACTGGCATAAACAATCTAAGACGTTTAAAAGAAAATCATGATGAAGTACATGATCTTGCAAGAAGAATGAAATTGAAAGAAGGAAAGGGAATTTCTAGATAAATTTGGATACAAGTACAATATTTATGAGTGGTGCTTGTATTTTTTGAGATAAGTAGTCTAAAACCACTGTGCAAAAGTTATTATAGACCAAATACATGCAGCATCTACCGCAATGCAAAGTGCTGACACACTCCATCAATAGTTCATTTAACACACCCTTATTGTTCTGACTCTAACAAAATAAGCTAGTTTTCCACATCAGGAAACAACTGACCATTTTTCTCCATGCTCTTCCACTTCAACACTCTCATTTCAATTTGTTGAAACTCAGGGATCATAAAATAAACTTGGTGACATGATTTTGTACACCCCATTTGAGAACCATAGTGTGTTTGATAACATCATCATGGTGAAGGCCTTCACTTTTGTAAAAGAATGAAATGCATCTTGTGTTGAGTAGAATCTGACCTGAGGTCAAGGTATGGGCAATACAAAATGAAACAGAGAAAGTGGAAGGTGTGAAGATAGCTGGAAGAGTGAGAAAGAGGACAAGGAGGAGAAAAGAAGCACATGCCCCAGTCACTTTGGGTGGCAAACCTGACCACTGGACTGAGTGATTCTCATTTAAGAACGAATTGGGTTCACTTGAATTTGAAGTCATAAATAAAAATTCACTTCAAATTATTTTATTGTAATGTCTCAATTTACAAATATCTGAAAACAAAACTTTCCATTTCAAGGCTTTTTAAACATTTGTCATGGTTATTTTAGTTTGTGATTTTCCATGGCCTTTGTAATTCCCAAGGAAAGTATATTTTGGGCAGAAATCTCAAATTTCATCTGATCTAAGTTATGATTATTAAAAGCAACTTCCTGATTACTAGCTTTGTTATGCGACTTCCTCTTAGCTCTCACAAGAGGATTGCAGTGCAAAAATTGGAATCATTCCTGAGAGCAGACTTAATGGTTATTCTCACACAGTATAAGGAATCATTCCTTTTTTAAGGTAAAGCTAATAGCATACAAGCAATATTTTCCTCTTTAAGCTACAGCCCCTGAGACTTTGCCCTCTCATCCTTGACTGAATTGTTTTTTATTCACAAACCTTTTTCTTTGCCTTCTGGGAGTCCAATCATTCATACGTTTCCTCTTCTAATGGAATCTGTTATTTCTGTTAGAGTTTCCTCATTTTTCCTTTGTCTCAACACTCGCTCTTCTAAATTGCAATTTATGTATTTGAGTCTTTTACAGCTGAAATTCTTTCTTCTACCATTTTAATTCTATAAAAGTACTAATTTTCTCAACCTTTCAGAAACTCTTTTTGTTATCTTTTTATATATTCTCTTTAGTGAGGAACTATTTCTCTTTCTCTCTCTCTCTCTCTCTCTCTCTCTCTCTCTCTCTCTCTCTCTCTCTCTCTCTCTTTTTCCTGGATATCCTTTGATATCTTACAACTGCTTGTCCATCTTCAACTGGACTTCTGGTATCTCATTTTTAATATTGTTGTTTTGAAGTCATTGTCAGTTTCTCTGTTTCTTTTTTTACACTTGTCTTGGGACATCTGTCCTTTTCATCTTGCTTTTCCATCTTCTGTGGAGATGTTCTTTGCTTCTTAGTCATGTATATTGCCTTATTTATTGCTATTTATGTGTGTATGTTGTTGGGGCACTGGAATTTATCTTTGTCCTCTAAGTTTACCTCACTGTTAGGTGAAGGAGGGAAGTAAGTGTAGGGGTTTAATACTTGATCTTGGTTTGAGGAGTTATGTTAATCACCTCTACCTATTGTTATGTCCCACAGAAAGATATATTTTGAGCTTAGGTTGTATTCAGTTTCCTCCCCAACTCCCTGTTGTTCTTTTCTTCTGAGCATCATGATCTAGGAAGCTTGGACCTCCCAGTGGGAAGGAAAATATCTGTATCTCCAGGCTCACACTCTGGGAATAATTTGCACTTGGCTTGGAGGCATCGCTGTGTGTGGAGCAGGCAGCGGTCTGCCCACTTAACAGTAGGGCCTCCTACAATGACTGTTGCTGCTTCACCCTTGTCTCAGCTACTGCTTCTGCATTGCTGGGATATATATGCATGATCGATTTGTCTTCCTGGAGGATTTGTGAATTCACTCTAATGTTCTTCTTTCAGGTGTAGAGCATAGCTCCACTTGGCTTTTCTTTGAGCTCTTCCGGGAGGACCTGGGAGGAAGCTTTCAGTAGGCATGTTGCCCCAGTTTTGGGGTTCCTGTTTTCCCGATGGAAGTCTGAGGAGCTCCCCCTGCACCAGGATGGGCCCAGGCTCACTCTTGTGTCAGGAAAATTCCTCCAAGGAATTTTTTAATGTCCTATGTTTCCCTCAGCATGGCTTGGGAAGTTGACGCCCAGCACAGACAAATACCCTCTTTCCTCCTAATATTCTTTCCACTCAGTGGCCACCAGCCTTATTTCTTGAACTCCCTGGGGATTTCTTGAAGTTATAGCTGGTTTGAAGCATCTGGATTTTTCTAGGAGCATATGCCAGTGGTTTTTTTCCTAGTTGTTTTCAAGGGAGAGAGTGATTCCAGTCTCTTTATTTGGCTGTATTGTGGCTGGAGTCTCATTGTAGTTTTAATTGACATTTCCTTCATCAGAATGATGTCAAACATGTTTTCATGGGTATATTGACCAGTTAAATTTGTGTGTGTGTGTGTGCAAAGTGTTCAAGTCATTTTTACACTAGAATTTTTAATTTTTATTTGTTTCATTGTTTCTTAGAATTCTTTACATATTCTGGTTACAACACTTACCAGAAATGTGTTTTATGAGAATGCTCTTTCAGTTTATGATTTTCTTTTGAAGAACAGTTTTTCATTTTGAAGAAATTCAATTTATCATTTTTTCTAGTTTTGATTTTTATGTATCTTTTCCTCTAACAAAGAAATGTTTTCCTAACTAAATGTCATTAATATTTTCTCCTATATTTACAAATTTCATAGTTTTAGCTTTTGTTTAGGTGTACAATATATTTTGAATTAATTTTTATGTATGATGTGAGCCAAGTGTTAAAGTTTACCTTCTTATGTATATGAATATAAAGTTGTTCTAATACCATTTCTTGAAAAGACTCTCCTATGCCTATTAAATTCTATTTGACAACTTTGTTGAAAATCAATTGATCTAATAATATGTAGACCTTTTTTTTTGGACTCTCCTAATTAATTGACTTTTATGACTATTTTTAGGTCAATAGTTTTAATAGCTATAGCATTAGAGAAAATCATGAAACCAGGTAGTGTAACCCGGGCTGAGAGCAAAGTCCAATATAGGTGGTGTCCCCTGGAGGGGCTTGTTGATGAGGATAGATAGCCTCAGGGTAAAATGCTAAACAGTAGTGCAGCTTGGGGTGGAGACTCTGATAACAAATAAAAGGGATGGAGGAAGAATGAGAGGAGCAGCAGCCACCATTATTTAGAGGAGGGGATACAGCCACCGTAGAGAGATGTATCCACCATGATTGAGAGTTTGAGAATGAGCCGCCAGGAGCTTTTGAGCCACAAGGATGTAGAGTTCTAGATTGAGCATTTTTGGAATCTTTAGCGACTTTGGGGCCAGTGACTTGGGCCCCCACCATGCCAATCTTCAAGAGGAAAAGTTTGAAGGCTCTGTAATTAGCAGAGTGACTGAAACTGGTCCCAGTTTTGTTTTTACTGTAGCTGAAGAAAGAAGGCAAAGGCCTGTAGTGGGTGCCTTCCTAAAATGCTTCCTAAAGCATTAGGAAAGCATTTAGGGCACTTCCTAAGGTGCCCCTCCTGCCCAGTGGTGGTAGTATAAGAAGTTCAATTCTGATCTTTTTTCAAAAATGGTTTAACTTCCCCAGGTCACCTGGATTTCCATATACATTTTAAAATCAGTTTATTTCTGCAAGAAGTCTGATAATATTTTGATTGGGATGTTTATTGCAAATAGACTCACTGAGGTTTAATTTACTTACCATAAAATTAACTCATTGAATATACACAATTTAGTAGTTCTTAGTGTATTCAGAGTTGCGTAACCACAATCAATTTTAGAAAATTTTTATTATCCCCCGAAAATCTGTATTCATTGGTATTCACTTTCCATTTTTCCCAATCTCCCCCTCTACTAAACCTAGCAGACACTGTCTACTTTTTGCCTCTAAATTTTACTAGATTATGATTTTTTTCATACAGGTGGAATTATACAACTTGTGGAGTATTTTGGTAACACTTATTTCACTTAGCATAACATCTTGAAGAATCACACACGTTAGCATTTCATTTCTTTTAATTGGTGACCAATTAATATTTCAATATATAAATATGCCATATATGACCTACCTGTTCATAAATTGATCATTTGAATTGTCTTTTGTCTATTATGAATAATGCTGGTATGAATATGCATGGTCAATTTATTGTATGGACATGTGTTTTAATATCTCTTCAGTATATGCCAGGTCATATAGTAACTGTCTAGTATTATAAGGATCTTACAGACTTTTTTCTAAAGTGACTATAATTTTATATTCCCACCAGCAGTTTATGAGGTTTCTGTTTTCCACATCTACTTCAATAACCTTTCTTTTGTCCTTTAACCATCCAATTGGATATAAAGTGATATTTCATTGTGGATTTGGTTTACATTTTCCAAATAGTTTATGCTATTAACATTCTTTTCATATGCTTATTGGCCATTTGTATTTCTTCTTTGAAGAAATGTTTATTCAAAATCTTTGCCCAATATTTAATTGGATTTCATATGTTTTCATTGTTGATTTGTAAAACTCCTTTATATATTCTGGATATAAGTCCTTTGATTGTGTCCATTGAAACACAAAGCTTTAAATTTTATTATTTTTATTCATCAATTATAATTGATGAATTATTTACACAATTATATAATTTTAGAATAAAACTTCAGCCTCCATATGTATACATGGTTTACTTACACTCCACCAAAACACCAGTGTCAAAGTCCTACCACTTCCATGCTCTACCTCTTCCTTCAAAACGCCCATCAAGTCTGTTTTTGCTGTATCTTGTCAGTTTGTTTTCTTTCTTTCTATTTCAGCCTCTCAATATTTATTTTCTTTTAAGAAAAATCTTTATTTTTTGCAATATGGGATTTCTCCCCTTACGTGTTGTCCATAGTTTTCTCACCACAAAGTACTCACAGTCCTCCACCACAATGTTCTCTTGCACTCCTTCTCCCTTTCTCCTGCCCCTCCCCACCTGACTGTCTCAGATCAATAGTCTGTTTTCGAAGGTCAGTTTTGCAGTTTGTCTTTATCTGTTCCTTTGTTTGATTACTCTTGATTCCACATATAAGTGAAACCATCTGGTATTTATCTTTCTCCTTCTGGCTCACTTGGCTTAGAATAATTCCTTCCAGCTCCATCCATATTGCTGCAAATGGAATGAGTTTATCTTTTTGATTGTTGAGTAAAACGTCATTTTGTACATATACCACATTTTTTTTGATCTACTCATTTGTTCTGGGGCACATAGGTTGTTTCCACATCTTGAGACAGAGTGGGGAGCAGAACAGGCAGATCTACTGAAATACATTGCTGAGGGGAGCAGAGGGCGAGACAGGAGAAGTCTGCTGTGCCATGTGGGAATCTCCCTGACTGGGTATCAAACTTATGCTTCAGTGGCTCATGGATAGCTTCATAGTGCTGCACTTAACCCGTTGCGCCACCAGGGAGGCCCCTTTTAATTAATTTTTTTATGTGTATCTTTTGCATCATTGTGTATTCCCTGTAAAATTCCCACCATCAGTTCATCTGTGAGCCATTACCATAGTCCCTGTACTCTTCTCTCCCCTGTTTTGATCCCTTTCCTTCCCCTACCCTCTCAGAATGTCTCTGATTTATGGTTGTCTGCTAATTTTGTTGTTTTATTATTATAATTGTTAATATTGTTTTTTTCCTGATCCTTATTTGGTTCCCCTATATTCCTCCTATAACTGAAACTACTCGATATTTTTCTTTTTCCTTGTGACTTATTTCACTGAACATGATACCTTTTAGCTCCAACCATGTTGCTGCAAATGGAATGAGTTTATCTTTTTTGATTGCTGAGTAGTATTCCACTGCGATCCAATCATCTATTTTTGGGCATTTGGGTTGTTTTGTTTTGGGGGTGAGTCTTGAAAGATGTTACTGAGATGTATGTCTTGTAGTGTTTTACGTATATTTTCTTCTATATATTTTATGGTTTCAGGTCTTTCATTCAGGTGTTTTATCCATTTTGAGTTGTTTTTTTGTGCATGGTGGGAGGTAGTAGTATAGCTTCATTCTTTTGCAAGTAGCAGTATAGTTTTCCTAGCACCATTTATTGAAAAAACTGTCCTCATTCCATTGCATATTCTTTGCTCCTTTGTCAAAGATTAGTTCATAAATATGTGGATTTATTTCTGGGTTTTCTGTTTTATTCCATTGGTCTGTGTGTTTGTTTTTGTTCCAGCACCTACTGTTTTAATTATTATGGCTTTGTAGTTTAGTTGAAAACAGGGAGTGTGATACCTCCATTTTCCTTCTTTTTGGTCAGGAGAGTTTTGGCTAGTTGAAGTTTTTTTGTGGCTCCATATGAATTTCATCAATATTTGTCCTATTTCTTTGAAGAATGTTATTACATTTTTTATCAGAATAGCATTAAAACTGTAAATTTTTTTTTGCAGGATGGTCATATTGATAATGTTAATTCTTCCAATCCATGAGCAGGTGTAGACCCTGTAAAATTCCCTTCAATTCACCTATGCACCATCACAATAGTCCCTTATGTAGGGGAGGAATAATTAATTTTGCTTTTGAATTTGATTGTCTTAAAAATAATTTTAGCTTTGTTAGAACTTGTCTTATTTGTATACTAAGTAAAAATTAACATGACTTGTGATATAAACAATAATCATATACTTTATCTTATTTATTCCTTCTGCATTTATGTTGAAAGTGAGCATTATGCCAATAGCAGCTGAGCTATCACTCTTCTTTATTCTTATTTACAGAAAGTTGGGTGTTGAAGTATGTACAAGACTTTGCATTGACTTCCCTACCAACCCTATTTTGGTGGCGATATTTTGATCCTATTTCAAAGACAATTATCCAAGACGCTAGTGGTAAAATAAACACCACCACCACATTTGACTCCAGGAGAACCTGCACTATGTCTCAGTTTTCTCAGCTGCAAACTTAGTGATGAACTTAAACAATTCCTCCTATTTGTGAGATACTGAGGAACATTTAGTTAGGTGCAACATTTGGTTCCTAGTCCTTTGGGAGGGTGATTTCATTACTAGTATGAGGCCTGAGGAAGAAGTTTAATCATGTGCCTAGTGACCTTTTCTATTTCCCTCACATTCTAATGTTCTCTGACCCCCCCTTTCATACCTGGCAAGTTCAACTCTTACATAACAAAGACCAAAGAAAGAAGTGAATTCAAGAAGGAGGAAACTACTCTCAGCCAAATCGTATTATAATACTAGGATTTCCCTAGGGTTATGAAATTCTTCTCTCCTCTCTCTCTCTCTCTCTCGCTCTCTCTCTCTCTCTCTCTCAGATGCGCGCGCACACGCACACACACACACACACATCAGTATTTAATGAAATATTTTCTATGTATTTTTCTGCTTGAAACATATGTTAATAATAGTTAAAAATCTGGTCTTAAGGATAAATCTGGTCTTGGTAAAACATTAGGAAAAGAACAAAATCAGCTCAGTATTAGAGGGAAACTCAACTTGAATTACATCAGTCTATATAATCTGTTAATGTTGTGGGTTCCCAGGGAAGTCCCACATGTGGGCGAGACAGGAGCTTCTGGGGGGCATTTTTATCTCTTATTATGAGGCCACAACAGAGAAGTAATAACTGACTTCTTACAGTGCTTTTGGAATTCTGGCCCCCTCAAGTTGAAGGCCACAGTTTAACAGGTGAAACCAACTGAGCGTACATCAGATGGGAAATATTACTCTGGGAAAACTGGAACCTGATTCTACCCCACGGCAACTTCACTTTTGCAAATTCATATGGAAATTTATTTTTCTGGCTTTAATTTCCTCATCTTTAAGTTTACTATTAACTGAAAGGTGTGGATTTTCTTCATCAGTCGGTGTCTGTTGAACCTCTTCCTACTTCATTATAGGTTGTGAAAATTTAATGAAACAATATTCACGGGAGGGATCAGAAAAGCTTTATTATTTCATGATAGATTTACCTGTTAACAACTTTCAGTTTATTTTCACAGTGTTCTTTAATTTGTAAAATAAAGGGATTGGGACTAAAAAAATCTAACAGGCTCTGTAACTTTCTGATCAGGAGAAAGTTCCAACAATTTTACTTTTATCTCCCTCTTAGATATGCTAAATTTAACTCGATATCTCATCAATTTAATAAGATTCTGGCAACTTCTTCTTCCTCTTCTACTTTACTTCATCTTCCTCTTCAACTTTCTCTTCTACTTTAACGCAATTACAGCTTACTGAGTAAAAATAATTTTCTACTGAATTTAAGATTAGCAGTAGTTATACTGACTTCAAAGGTCATAAGAATGTTTCATCTTGTTAACTAGTAAAAGATCCTTTTCCCAAAATACATGTACATATGAAATTAAGAAAAAAACAACAAATTTGTCATTCTTTTCCAATTAGACTTACATTGTGCACATTTTACAAACCATTAAGTTAGCGCATGAACATCTATATCAGAACCATTAAGAAGTGCAAGTCAAAATGCAGATGCCTGACCAACTTCTATATAATGGATGAGAAGCACTAGGAGGTAGCAGCCGGTGTCTGTATTTTGAACTCCTAACTTTCTCAGTAATCCATCAGCATGCTTAGAGCTGATTATTTCTGAAGGAGTATATTTTCAAGAATCCTATTTTTAAAGACAAAAGGAAATCCTTTAAAAATTATATGGTGCTATGTATTTAGCTAGTCTCCTATTGTTAATCATTTATAATTTCTAGTATTTTTCTTTGAAAACATTGCTCTGGAGAATATTACTCTTCATACATTTATGTCACGTGTCTTCTACAAATTACTGAAAGCTAAAATAAAATTAAAGGAAAATAAATCTGGAAATAGTATTTCTTACAAATGAGTTGGGAATACTATGCTTTTTTTACTTTTTATGTATGAGAATATATTTATTCTTTGGAAATATTTAGGCACAACAATGACATACAACCATGTGAACCATTTCACATGGTTCAGAGAATATTTATGCATGTAGAGGAATATGGAGCTACATTCATATAGAGACAGAGAATGATAAAGCAAATGGAATAATATACTAACAATAGGTGAATCTAGATCCTGGATTTACTGGTGTTCTATAGTCTATTTTTTTTTTTTTTTGAGGTAACATTGGTTTACAATGTTGTTTGTGTTATAGAAGTATAGGATCTCTTCCTGGAGGTGTTGTTACCCATGACCAAAACACCCATAGTCCACATTCCTTTGTGCTTACTCCCCACATTGTTCTTGCCTCTCTGCCTCCTCCTTTAGTAGTCTCAGTTCATGAATTGTTTCCTCATTTTTTTCTTCATTTCTCTTTTTCTTCTTGCATCTTGCTTTGAAAATTTGTATCTTCAGATTCACTAATTTGCTCTTCTACTTGTACTACAATAACTTCCCTTAGTGTATTTCACCTCCTCTTTTGTTTCTCATTAACTCCTTTATTTCTTTCTTTAGAGTATTTTTTAAATCTCTGTTCATTGCTTTTGTTCCTCAGGACATTCTTTTGTTTTTATAAAATTTCCTTTATATCATGAATCTGCTTTTCTGAATCTTCTCTGAGGATGTAGGATTTCTTTGTAATAGCAAGCTTGAATTCTGTGTCTGATAGAGATAGATCTTCCATGTCTTTGTGACTATGTTTTGAGATTTGTTCTCTTTTTCTGTGCTTGTATTCCCATTTGGATTCCTGTGGCCATTTATTGTTTTATTCAGTCTCCCCATTGCTTTTCAGTTGTGGGTTGGCCTCTGCTATGTGTGTCTCTAGCTACTCACACTGGACCAGAGGGCAGCTGGGGGTTGCTTCTTCCAAGGGGGTCCATGCCACCCAGACTGGGGCCTGAGGCACTGGTGTGTGGGCCTAGGGATGGGGACACTTCCTGGAGTGTGATGGGTTTGTTGTTATTTGTTGGGGCTCTGCCTGGTCTGCACTGGTTGTATGCCAGTTCCCAAAGTGCTAGTGGGTGGTCCTGTGGTCTGGGGAACTTATCAGTGGGTAACTGCTATCAGCTAGGGCCCTGCATAGCTCAACTTTGGGAGTGTACCATTTCCCAAGTAGTGGTATATAGGGCTCAGGTTGGTTAAACGTCCCAGAGGGCAGTTAAGTGTCTTTGATGACAGGAGGGACCCTGTGTGGCCCAATTTGGGGAATGTACTGGTTCCCCAGATGATGGTGTGTGGGCCTCTGGTTGGGGATACTTAACTGGATGGAGGCTGATTGTTGCTACTGTGTGCAGCCCAGACTGGGGGCTGCGCTAGTTCCTGAGGCAATTGTGTGTGTCCTGTAGCACACAATTTTGTACGGGTCCTTCATCTCCTTGTTTACTCTGAGGTAATTTTTTGTGATGTAATTGTAAATGGGATTGCTTTCTTGATTTATTTCTCTTCCAACTCATTGTATAAAGGAAGGCAACTGATTTTTGTGTGTTGATTTTATAATCTGCCACTCCACTGAACTGATTTGTTGTTTTAATTAATTTCTTAGTGGAATCTTTGGGGATTCTGTAAGTATATTATCAGGTCATCTGAAAATAAGGATATTTTTATTGCTTCTTTTCCAATTTGAACTCATTATATATCCTTCTATTGCCTAATTGATCTAGCTAAGATTTCCCATCCTATGTTGAATAGTAGTGGAGAAAACAGACGTCCTTGTCTTGTACTAGATCTTTTTTTTTTTTTTTGAGCTCTTATTAAATTCTTTTTTTTTTAATATATTTTATTGTTGTTTATGTCTTTTACATTTTTTATTCCCCTTGGGTAGCACACCACCAATTCACCCGTGATCCATCTCCATGGTCCCTTGTTTTCTTTTCTATTCCATTTTGTGCCCTTTTCCTTCCCTCCCTCCACCTCCCTTCCCCGCCCTTGCACTGATTGTCTCTCTCCCACCCGGCCTCCCTATAGTCCTGTTATAAGTGAAACCATTTGATATTTTTCTCTTTCTTTCTGGCTTATTTCAATGAGTATGATCCCCTCTAATTCCATCCATGTCGCTGCAAATTGCATGTGTTTACCTTCTTTCCATGCTGAATAGTATTCCATTGTGTATATGTACCACATCTTCTGGATCCAATCATCTGTTTTTGGACATCTGGGTTGCTTCCATACCTTTGCTATTGTGAACAGTGCCGCAGTGAACATACGGGTGCATGTATCCTTTCGGATTAGTGTTTTTGTATCCTTTGGGTAAATTCCCAAAAGTGGGATTGCTGGGTCGTATGGAAGCTCCATGTTGAGCAGTCTGAGGAATCGCCATACAGCTTTCCATAGTGGTTGGACCAGTTCACATTCCCACCAGCAGTGTAGAAGAGTTCCTTTTTCTCCACATCCTTTCCAACATTTGTTGTTGCCTGTATTTTTAATGTGTGCCATCCTCACAGGTGTGAGGTGGTATCTCATAGTGGTTTTGATTTGCATTTCCTTGATTATAAGTG
>PVIJ01015233.1:0-37273 GCA_004024925.1 Scalopus aquaticus
GTGAATTGGTGGTGGGCTACCCAAGGGGAATACAAAATGTAAAAGACATAAATAACAACAACAACAAAAAATTAATTAAAAAAAAAATGACCACTGCTCAAAGTTGGCCAAATCTAATGCCCAGGAAAGGGACTCGTGAGGGAAAGAAAAATACCTATGCTTTAGAGAAACTCGGATTTCCTCAAAAATTCTCAGCAACTGAATCAGATTTAAAGAATCAAGAACCTACTTCTAGATGAATTAAATTCATGTTTGCTAGGGAAAGACAGTATTTTTAAAATGGGCTCTCAAACATGTTAACGGTAAATACAAGTATTATCTGCAGTAACAATTCCTGCCAAGAAGTCAGGACATTACCTGTGGGCTTTCAGTATCCTTTGGGCAATGGCATCACCAACCTTGTTGAACACAACTTTGTCATCAGCACAGCTTATGAAAAACTGGTTCTATGAGAAATAAATAGGATAATCACACATTTCTTATACACACACACACACACACACACACATATATATTCCAACTTGTGTATATTAATGTGGCATATATATAACAAAAAATTACACTGCTACGTTTTTTAAAAGTTTCACATAGCAGACATGTTTTAATTACTAAAATCATCACAGGAATGTAAATGACAGAATACAAAAGTCCTTATCTCACTATTTCTCACGCATTTACTTACTTCCTTAAGTAAATGGCTAAACTATTATTTCATCATGCAAATTCCTTTTAGGTTTCATTCTTAGGATAGGGACTTTCTAAACTTAATTGATAGGGAAGTTTGATTTTTTTTCAGTTTCACACATTATAAAAGTGCTTATGATTAAAAGTTCTATATTGGCAAACAATCTATCTCATGCTAAGCTTACCTTATTTTTGTAAGCAGGCTAGATGGCAGAGTCCTGCTTTAATTTTCTCCATCCGTTCTACTTTATTTCCTAGTATCTGCCTTTACCTTTTCTCATTTGTTTGATTTTCTTATTTCTGAACTTCTATTTTAAATAGCTTTAAATCTCTTTTGTAAGTACATGCATATATGCATATGTGTGCACATATATGTGTATACAGCAATAAAATGAAAAAACATTGTTTTCTTTCTTCTGTACATACTTCTGGTATTCATGTATCTATAACACATTGTTTAAGACAGCTATTAAAAAAGGTTTAGCTGCTACATAAAGGAATTGGGTATAAGTGTTGTGAATATTACATATTCTATTTACATAGATTGTTATACTTGTAATTAATAAGGCTAATCATCACACAACAATCTTGACTAATTATCTCAAAATAGACACATAAGCACTGATGGAAAAATATGACTGTCATCCAGATCCTTTTACAACATTAGCATTTTACAATTATACCCTCTCTGTGCTTAGGTGCGTGAATCTGCAGACTGCCTCCAGAAGAAAAACTTCCAAGAAGACAGTGTGCAGAAACTCATTTGAGAATGTTTCCCCTTAGGGCATCAAACAATCCAAATCTCAGTGGCAACTGAACCATGTTTGTTTTTCTGAATATTACCAAGAAGATTAACATTCCTCAGCAGCTATAAACACACCCTTGTCACAAGTCATGTCCTTTACTGCATTTTTGGGGGAGAGCAGGGTGACTGCTGACTGCTAACCTTGGTTAAGGAGAGGTCCACGCTTATGGCCACAGCCACGAGTATCGACACAGCATTAATGACATCATTTAGTACTGTGGTGGCATTTAAAAAATAAAGGTGATAAGAGTGAAAGAATTCTGGTAATAGATGAGCTACTAACATCCTACACTCGTATGGTATAGTAATTCAAATTAATAATACTGAAAGTGTTGGTATTTCTAAACTCTAGGCGTTATTTAGGGTTCACTAACTTTTCTACTAATGTTTTGTTCCTATAGCATGAGCCCATCGAGAACATCACCTTGCATTTAGCATACCAATATTTCTTAATTAGCTTTATTTCTCCTCCAAGCCCATGAAATAAATCCCTTCCTCTTTGACTTTAATGAATGGAAAGGTAGAGGGGTCAGGACTCAAGAAGAAGGAAGATAGTCTAGAAAGGTTAGTCCATCTCCTTCCACACATTAAAAAAAAAAATTCAACAGGAATGAAAAGACTAAGATAAAGATGGGAGATGTATTCTGTTTTATCTTTCCATTATCATGATTTTTAATTTTTATGGATTTTCCAAGTGCTCTCAAAAAAGCTTAGAGCTACTTTGAAGTACAATTAAGGTTACCAAACTAAACCCAGTATGCCCAGATTTTCTCCTATTCTCTGAACACAAACTCTGGGATCTAAAAAAGCTGTATAATAACAGGGTTCGCAAAGGATTGAAAAAGGTGGTTACTTCCCTTAAATGTCCTCACATCTTTATTTTCCATGTTCCCCTTGTTGCACTCTCTCTACCACAACACCTCCAAATTAGTGGTGTCCAGGGGCCTCTATTTTAGCACCTTACCCCTGTGTATGTTCTCCTAAACCAGCACATGCCTTCACACTTACACCCTCCAATCCAAGCCAAATCAAAGACTATGCATACATGGTTGAGTGTTTTTGGTTTATATTACAGTGAGTTGATGCATTTTAATAAGGATTCGTGAGACTTCTACTAGATCCTAGTTAATGAGAATGTAAAGTATTGAATGTCAGGCATTCTGGGAAAGGTTAAAATTTAGGTGACCAACACCTCCTCACATGTCTACATTAGTATAGCAGGTCTTGCATGTATGGTTGTAGAAAGGCAGGCTGTCATAATAGTTCACATGAGAGGACTTACTTCTATGTAGATGTAGTGCTTGCTATGCTCTATCACATTTACATAAGCCGTGTGGATGGACTCTTCATGGTACTTTATACCAGCAGACCAGTCAGCTGCAGAGCGGAGCAACTACAAGGAAGCAATCAGAAACAATGAGTGGAAGACAAAGGGGAAGACGCCAGACACATCATCACAATGAATTCTTTTCTGTAGACCAATGAATAATTGCAGTGGCTTGAGGGTCACCGTGTGGGCCAAAGGAGATTAGGTGGTTGGGGACAGGTCCTTGGATATAATCCATAACAAAGGAGTTGGGTCAGAAATTGTGTCCTGAACAAACCCCAGGATTATTTCCATTCAAAATTAGTAACCTCAAGGTATGCTTTCTTCAAAGAGTATTTCAGGAGTACCTCTGGGTGACTAAGAGTAGGGGGATTGCTATACTCTTTTTCATGACAGCTCCACAATTTCCCCAGAATGCCTATTATTCTGGTATATTTATTCATAGACTCACTTGAAGACTTCCCTTGAACTATATGATATGGTCACCCTAGTTCTGAGTGGATAAGGTGATTATTCCTCTTCCCCCAAAATGTGTTTTTTAGGTTAATATATTTTAAAAAACAAGTTAATTCAGACATCTGATCTTGACTCTGCTTTTAATTAGCTGATTCTTGGCTTGTCCCTTCAATTCTCAGCTCTCTCACTCACACTGCCTCCCTCTTTTCAGACATCTGCCTGGATTACAATAAAAGCTTCCAGTGCAGATACTTGAGCATATGTTAATTACACCTATGCAAAGAGGGACACCTTAGTGCAAAGCTTAACTCAACCACTTACTATTTTTGACTGGTTAAGTTTCTTAACCTCTGTGCCTCAGATTTCTGTTCTACAAAATTCAGCCACAATTTTTAGGATTGTAGAGATGATTAAATGAATTAATGTGAAGTGGGCAGAAGGAAGCATAGTACCTAGCAAGCAATATGTATATTTGCTAGTATTCATGAGAACATCAGAGGATGATTTTGTTGGGGGGAAAAAGGACGTCTGCAACAAACTCCACAGGAAGGTTTATGGACCTCACCTCAGACCAAAGAAATCCAAGACACTAGGGGCCACTAATCCCTTAATTCCATCATCATCCAGAAGAGAGGATTACCGGGAACTGAGGGGTGGAGTTAAGCAGACATGTTGGATATATAATGAGGGTTTTGGACCTTGGGGGTCTCTTGCTTCTCCCCCGGCTACAGTGTGCCATTGGGGTTTCCAGCTCTTCGGATCTGGTAGGACGTATTTGGAGATTTATCTCTCTCCCTCACTTTCTCTTTTGTCCCTAAGGTATTCATTTTTTAATTTCCCTTCCTTTTTGTAAATAAATCCTTTTATTAACCTTTTTTTGTGAGTGCCTGCAATTGTTCTTATTATAAGTCCTATTTAAGCGCAAGGGTGAGAACCCACAGTCAGGCACCCCATTGTATATCGGGGTTGCCCTGTAACAATTTGAGCAGTAATGGATCATGTAGAGTCTTCAGAGCAAACTGTGGCTGTGAATGGGAGAAAGACAGCATAAAAGCTTTTCGACACTAAGAAACTATTGGTTATAATTTTTTTAGTATTCTGATTGATACAACAGTACAATGCTGGTACACAGTATGTGCTCAATAAATATTTATTGACTTTCCTTAGGCAATAGAATGATATCACAGATGATCGGCTATAAAAATAGTTTTGATATTTCTGATTTGAAATGAATATTGAAGCTGCCTTTTACGGGATCAACTGAAATTGAAAAGAATGGCCCATAATTATTAGGTATACCTAAAGTGATCTGATAGTTTTTTTTTAACTGCATGTGAAAGATTTGGTAAAACTCTTTCTCTAATAAATATCCTTAAAAATTGCATCTCTAAAGCTACTGATACTCAAAACCTAGTACTTACTAAAATCATTGATTGCATTTTTCTCAAAATATTTCTTTATAATCAATATGAAGTATTTATGACAAAGTAGCTTTCTTCAAAGTATTTAATTTCACCAGGTGAATATGTGCAATGAAATGGAAAAATTTTATTGTTAACAGGAATATTTAAATGTCTCAAAAGAAAACTCATAAGGAAAATTTCAACATACACGATCCACACTGAAAAAATACCTTGATATCACATCATTTCCAAGGAACAGCATTATTGCTCATGAGTAGAAATAACAAAGGTCGAAAAAAAAGTGTCAGTTTTCAGGTCACTCAAATTTATATTGAATTTTGTTGCTAAGGTGCATCGCCCTGGAAACACAGGCTCCCTGGAGAAGATTCTTTTTTTTTTTTTAAAAGATTTATTTATTTATGCATAGAAGAGCTGGGGTGTAGACCAGAGGTGTGGGGTGGGGGGCAGGAGAGGATTCACCAGAGATAGAGTAGCGAGCAGAACAGGCAGATGTACTGAAATACACTACTGAGGGGAGCAGTGGGCAAGGCAGGAGAGGTCTGCTGTGCCATGTGGGAAGGTCCCTGGCTGGGGATCAAACTTGTGCTGCAGTGACTACGTATAGCTTCATAGTACTGAGACTTAACCACTTGTGCCATCAGGGAGGCCCCCTTGAGAAGATTCTTATGCCACTCATATAGATCTAATTCTACATAACTCTGGAAACACTGTATAAAATTGTACAGTGGAAAGATAGGAGCTCGTGAGACCTATGCAATAATTTAGCACTTATTAGCAATTCCTCTTTGAACAAGTCATGTTAATATCATGAAGGCCCTGGATCCTCCATAGCACAATTCATAGTATAAGTCCCTGTTGGTACAGCGGCTAGGACTTGGTGCTCTCACCTCCACAGTGTAACTGAGACTCCTCCCTCCCCACCTACACACATACACTAATACACATAGTTACTGTTTAGGAAAAAAATGGCATAACAAACACAAAGAACTATAATATGTGGCAGATAGTTGATGTCCAGCTCTATAAAAAGTTATGGGAAGCTTATATATCACCTAAGGAGCTGTAACTTCGTAGTTTCCTCCTCAAATCCAGAAACCTTTTGTAAACTTTCTTTCCTTTCTCACTCTCACAATTTGCTCTATCCAAAGGTTTAAAAACACATGTACATAACATATAAATTAGGAGTGTGAAGCAGTTTCAATTCACAAGTCAAGTCTATTTGACTTCAAGTGGCTTCATAGACAGCTGTGCTGAAGCAAGGTTTCTTGGAACAAAATACACTGGGAAGAAATCTAAGGGGGCCAATGGCTGCCAAGAAGGTGAAAGCTTGAATGTCACACATTGGCTCTCCTTCCTGTGAAGAATAACAGTAATTGTTTCCCTTTACAGAGGCATTTAAATATTTAAAATAAGTGAATTTGTGAGCCAAGCAAAGAACATACTGTTCTCAGGTGAGAAAGCGTAAGCAAAAAGTGGAAGAGAAACTTCCTAATCCTATAAAGCCACAGAAGGTGGGAGGTCACATAGCATCATCTATCCCTTTGGGTGGGTCCACACCACTATTGTTTTTCCACAACAAAACTCATTTAACTTTAGGTGTGGCAGACCTCTCCTGCCTCACCCACTGCTCCCCTCAGCAGTGTATTTCTGATCTGCCTGTTCTGCTCCCTGCTCTGTCTCTGGTGAACCCTCTCGCCGCCCCACGCCTCTGGCCTGTATCCTAGCTTGTATGTATAAAATAAATCTTTAAAAAACAAACAAACAAAAAGCTCATTTAACTTTAAAAAGTCACCATATTTGGTTAAATTGCCTTTAAGTAATACAGAACATAACACTTGGGATTATTTCTCTTTTACTAATATTCTAATTACTTAAAAAAAAAAAATCCGCCTGCATATTGAAAACAGGATTTGTCTTTGCCCTGCCTCTACCCCTGAACTATTGAACCCCGATGTTATGCACAAACCAACCAAAACCCTTTAAATGCTTTATGGTCTCGAAAATTTGTAAACAACCAGATATGTCACATATAGTATTTTGATTGACTTCCATTTCTGTTAAATTTAAGATTTACTCTCTTCTTTTTCTTGGCTGCCCTGAACAACTTGTCTTGCATTTCTGTTTTAAATGAATGTAGCCAAGACAAGCCTCAAATGCCCCTCAAATAACATGCAGGAATGTGACTTACTAATTGCCCCAAGTTTACTGAGAATCAAACCTAACTCACACTTTCCATACCTCAAGCTTGAATATATAATTTTGAAGTATATAAAAAAGGGCATATTTCTGATTTCATGTGTTAACCTCAAAATTGTAGCTAGAACTAGTCATTTTCCTTTGTATTGTGTCCTATTTTTCAAATTTAAAAGATAACCCATAAGCCTTAGTCATTTACATACCATACATAGACCCAAATTGAAATAAAGAAATCTATCCTTGAAGAACAACATTCAAACTTCTTTAGTGTTTACTCCAGGTTCTTTTCCTTTTGCTTTCAAGGTTGTTTTTATTCCCTATATATAAGGGGTATATCTTATTTCCTTTTATTTCCCTGCGCCCTCAAGTCCAAACATGGAACAAAGACTGTTAAAACAAAAGCACTTTTTAGATGTCTCTTAAGCAGAAATTGGCATCCACATAGAAATTCACAAGTGGAAATGGGTTGGAAGAAAAGAAAGTACTCAGATTAGACTTTATTCTTCAGTCTGGATTGAGAACCAGCAGGCAAACAGTATCAAGAATCAGACCTTGCCCAAAAATCTGTCTCATATCCTCAAATTCTTTCTTTAACCACTTTTCTATAGTTATCATCCATTTGTATCACAGTGTGTAACTGTTTGAATAGGATGATCTTTTTGCCTGAACAACAGGGGAACGTTAGTTGAGGCTAAAAGAGTCCTTTACCCTTAAGAAGTTCTAGGTGGGAAAAAAAAAAAGTCTAATTCAGGACTCGAGGAAGTGAGAAAGAAACAACAGGAGAGTTGGGGATGGATTTGGGGCTATGGCAACAGAAGATGATTTCCAAAGGCAAGTATAATGTGCAGCCTTGTGATTGTGATTATCCCAGATCTTATAGGAAACAGCCTCTGTGCTTTTACTGTTCCAACCTCAGGCACTGAGCAGGTCTGCTTAGAGTCCAGCCTCATCCCCACCACTTACTCATCATGTGCTGTTTTTTCCCACCACCATCCTTTACATACCTTTGACTTTTCCTCCTGCCCCTTGCCCTCTTTACCTCAGAAACCACATTTCATTTATGTCCACTACTTCATAATTACTTTGCTTTGTCTATTCAACAGCCCTGATTCCTTCTTTCACTCAAAAACATGAAAATGTTCAATATTTGTCTTTATCTTTCTTTTTTATTTATTTTTTAAAGATTTGTTTATGCATACAAGAACTGGGGTGTAGGCCAGAGGTGTGTGTGTGTAGGGGGGCGGGTGAGAGGATTCACCAGAGACAGAGCAGGGAGCAGAACAGGCAGATTGACAGAAATACACTGCTGAGGGGAACACTGGGCCAGACAGGAGAGATCTGCTGCGCCATGTGGGAAGCCCCCTGCCCGGGATCGAACTCATGCTGCAGTGGCTCTGGATAGCTCCACAGTGCTGAGACTTAACTCGTTGCACCACCAGGGAGGTTCTGTCTTTCTTTTTTAAATAAAATCACAGAACTTTAATCCATAGGCATCTCAAAAAAAAAAAAAAGAAAACAAACACAATACCCCAGGATTACCCATACTGGCTTTTTCTTCTGGATAGTCCTCTCATCAGAGCACCTGGAGAAGCCCTTGCCCCTTTAGGGGAGGGGAGAGCACATGTTGGGTAAGCAGGATGGGGGTCTTGGTGGGCTGGGTCTGAGTGGGGATTAAGCAAATTGTAAAGTCCATGCAGAGTTGCTGATCTTCATTTCTCACCTCTATCACTCTCCATCTTTATCTTTCTGATTTACTTTAGGACACATAATTCCCTTGTGTTTCTTCCATTTTGCTATAAATGGTGACATTTTGTCTTTCCTTATAGCTGAATAGTATTCCCTCATGTGGACATACCATATATTCTTAATCCAATCTTCTCTCAGTGGGCATTTAGGCTATTTTTTATGTGTTAACTATTATAAATAACTGTAGAACATATATATTTTTTGAGTTAGTGGTTATATGTTCTTTGGATAGGTGCCCAAAAGTGGGATTGTTGAGTCAGATGGTATTTCCATTTTTAGCTTTTTAAGATAGTCCAGATCTCTTTCTAAAATACCTACACCAGTTTACATTGCAATGCAGAATGTACTGGGGTTACTGTTTCTTGAAATCCTCTCAAGCACTTGTTGTGTGTTTTTTTTTAATGTATGCCATTCTAACTGTTGGTATTCTATTATTTTTTAATCTTTAAAAGATTTAGTTTCCTTATCTGTAAAGAGAAGGGTTCAAACATGCAATTTATAGGCATGGATAATAAATGAGAACCCATAAAAAAAGTTTAATACAGTGTTGGGCATTTCCCATTCATATGGCTTAACCAGTCAAGACCACAGAACACAGAAATGTTACTGCATGAAGACCTGTTCCTTAGAAGCAAATTTAGTGGCATTATTTCACCCTCACCCCTCTACTCTAATCTATCACAATATAACACATTTTGCTTTCCTTTGAAATCTACATTGGTTTCTACTTTACATCCTTTTAAATGTCATTTGGACATCATCTCTCCAGTGTAGGAACAAAGTTTTCCAGTAGTATAATTTGGACATCATCCCCACTTGCTTATAATTTTCCCCTTTTCTTTTTTGTTCTTTTTTGCTTTTTAATAGACAAAGAGAACAAAGACATGACATCAGTGGAATTATTTCCCACAAATTGGTAGGACTTTTCAGCAATGATTGCCTAAGGAATGACTTTTCTACTCTAAGCTGCCCAATCAATTTATTTTCAACAATGTATTGTTTTATTGGGTAAGTTGAAGAGGAGAGACACCAAGGTTGGGAGAGTAAAATCAATTAAAAGAATACAAGTGCAGGAAGCAATTATGTACACAATGAATAACTGCAGTAATTTTCTTAGGAGGATCCAACTCATGAAAGAAAAACTTTAACTGCTGTTGCAAAAACATCTGTATGAAGAAGGAATTGGTTTCAATAACATTAAATGGAGAGAGTATGTTCTACAAAGTGGAGCTAACCAGATGTAAAATCCTCAACAGAAATTTAACTGAACAGTCCCAGATGGTTAAGCTAAATCCAATACCTAATGAGGATGAAAGTCTTGTCTGTAGGGAATTTTGGATGATACCTAGAAAAAATTACACGTGGACGAAACAATTTGAATTGTTTTCATAAGTGTAAAGTTTTGTGTAATGAATGGATTTTTTTCTACATGTATTTCAATTTCATAACAAGAGTTGCATAAGATACTTGGAAAACAGATACATAGAGAATTCATACAAGGTTTCTAACTCCTTGTTTCTAACTTCTAGTGTATCTAATTGAATATGATTGCATTTTCATCACATCCAGTGCTTCCTGCACTACAAGGTGGTGGTTATGGAAAGCATGCTCTCTAGTATCAATATTCAAAAAGCAGACACTTTCTTCTATGTGTGTTGTCATTATGCATTTTTAAAAATCGACTCTGCTATTGTTGCTGTTTCTCAGCTCAACTGAAAAAAAAAGTTACAATAACTGAACATAGAACTCCGTCAGTCAAGATGATTAAGACCTTTGACCTTCTAGGGTTGAAGAAAGTACTCTGTGATCTTTAGAACTCTGACAAATAGGGTGGACAAAGATTTTCCTGACTTGAAGACTTTCACGAATTTCTTGATCAGGTCACCAGAGGAGGTCTAAATTAAGTTTATTTTGAAATTAAGAATATGCATACAACACTATCAAAAATGTTAAAATTTATCATAAAAGGCCTCAAATAGTGAAAGCAATTCAAGAGTGGGTGGAAGGCATCGCATCAGCTGACTTAAACTATACTATAAAAGAATAACTCAAACAATATGGTATTGACATAAAAATAGACACACGGGTCAATGGAACAGAATTGAAAGTCCATAAATAAATCCACATATATACACATAAATATATATTTGATTTATGGTAAAGGAGCCACGACCACACAACAGAGAAAGGAAAATCTCTTTAACAAATAGTGGTAAGGAAATTGAAAAGTCAAAGGAAAAGAATGAAGTTGGATCATACTTAACTTGATGCTCAACAATAAATTCAAGATAAAGACTTAGATATAGAATACTGAAAAAATTAAATATGTAGAAGACAAGCTTGGTGATGAATTCCATGACATATGCGATAAAAATGTTTTTGCCACTTGGCTCCTACAGCAAGAGAAATAAAAGCAAAGATAAATAATTTGGATAATCTCAAAAAAGCTTTTACAGAGAAAAAGAAAATATACTAGATTAAAAAGACGTAATTAATGGGAAAAAATACTCATAACAGTCAAGCAGTGAATATATAAGATACACCAAAAGTGTATTCTACTTAGCAATAAAAAAGTAATTGATAAATGGGCATCGTATCTGAATAGGTAATTCACCAGAGGATATGCAGCAAGCAAACAGATTTATAGAAAAATGTTCACTATTGCTTTTAATAATGGAGATGCTGGTCAAATCCAAGATGAGATACCAACTCATACCAGTGAAAAAGGCATATATTAAGAAGACGTCATAAAACAAATGCTGGAGAGCATGCAAAGAAAGAGGAACCCTAATACATTGCTGGTGGGAATGTAAACTGATACAACCATTTTGTAAAGTGATCTGGCTTTATCTTAAAGAGCTAAAAAAGGAAATACTGTGTGACCCAGCAATCCCACTCTTGGTCATCTAGTAAAGAAGACAAACTATCAAATTAAAAAATGACATACTCTACAATGTTTATTACAGCATTATTTAAAATTGCAAGGACATGGAAACAACTTAAGTGCCCAGTGATAGAGGACTGGATCAAAAAGATGTGGTATATCCACATTCTGGAGTATTATTCAGCCATAAAGAAAGGCAAAATGTTACCACTTGCTGCAAAATGGAAGGAGTTTAAGGGAACTCTGTGTAGTAAAGCAAGTTAGAATGACAAAGACAAATATTGGGTATTTACAGAGAAAATGATTTGACAAAGCAAATACTTATTAAAATTATCAGACACATAACCTCCCCTGAGGTTAACGGGGGCGGGGAGGGGAGCAGGAGAAAGAGAAAGAGCCAAATCAGCCTAAGTATTGGTGGTAGGAAAGATAGCTAATAAAACACTAATTATTATAAAAAGTAATTTCTGATTACAGAGTTATGTGATTAGCCCAATACATTCCATCCGACTTCATTCTATTGAATACCCACAAGAAATGGTGTGGCCTCAATGATGGAATCTGGTTAGCCACTCTCTCAAGTGGAATCGTTGCAGTAACAACATGTTTCAAGTAGATCTGGTCCATAACAGGTAGTCAAGCTCAGTCATCAGAATTTCCAGGGCTTAATCTGGCTTACTTATTACCCATCTCTCCAGGAAATCCAAGGTATGCAAGTACTAACAGTTAGTATTCATACGTCCATACAATATGCTGCTCCAGTTGGGAAAATTGCATTAAGAAACAATTTCTTCTTGGTGGTGGGTAACCCAAGGGGAATACACAATAATGTAAAAGACATAAGTTATATATATATATATATGGATATATAGATATATACATACACACACACACACACACACACACACACACACACACACACAATTTCTTCCCGTAAATTCCAATTTAAGTTTCCTTGGTGAGAAGCTTCATGAAATTCTTACGAAAGTAAGAGAAACTTTGAATTGAGTTAACCCCATTGTAACCCTAGTGAGTTTCAATAGGAGAATGAGTGCTTTTAGCAAGAGGGGGGTACACATCTCTTCTAAGTGCTTCTCTTGGAGACAAATGTGCAACTCTCACTGAGAACATCAGCTCCTTAGTTGTCAGTTTTTGGCACATGAATGACTGAATATCACACATCCTTTGAAAGTACTCCCACTCAGCTCTTAGGATGATGCAAAGATCCCTGGATTCTTGGTTTGTGTCAGGGTGCTGCCTGGAGAATCAAAGCTCCAATAACTTCTCAGTCCCTTTGAAAAAACGCGTTACTTCCATCACTTCAACACTAGTGGACAACCAACTAAAACGATGCTGAGGGGAACAGGACTCTGTCTGCGGGTCCTCACCCATGTGCTGCCAATTGCAAGACACCACTCAGACTTAGGGTGTAATAACGATGGGATTTATTATCTAAGGGGAGTTTAGGGAAAAGAAAAATTTCTAAGGCCACAATGGCCGGCTGTCTCATCACAGATAGTATCCATAGTGTCCAACAGTCCAAAGCAAAGGCTGTTCATGAAAGATGATGTCAACCCTTCAGCGAGGACCTGGAGCTGGTGGCATACCAGTTAGGAATGGACCAGGATCCAACTCATGGTGGCAGCTAAAGGCAGTCACAGGTGGAGCTGCAGAGGTGACACTGAGGCAGCCTATAGAATAGTCTGAAGGCTGGCTGGACAGCACTAGACACTGGACCAGACAATGCTGCACTCAACAGTACCAGGAGGTAGAGCCAGATGATCAGAAGCTGTGGACAGTTCTCAGAGGTGACCTGACACAGGTAGGCAGTGCTGGTCACTGATCAATAGTGCTAGTCAGCACTCATCACCAGGAGGTAGAATCAAAGACATCAGTGTTTCAGCTCTTTGTGAGCTGGTGGCATATAGCCAACAGCAAACAGTTCCTTCTGAGACACCAAGCCCAGGCTGACAGTGTTCTTTGTAGGCAATGTCAGAGGCAGGGCCAAAGGCAGGATTGGCAGTCAGGTCTTTGCAAAGATCTATGGAGGCCTGGAACTCTATGAAGGTCTACTGAGGTCTTGAAGTCTGTGGAGCTCTAGATGTCAGCAGAGATGTGGAAGTCTACAAAGGCCTATAGAGGTCTCAAAGTCCCAAAGAATCTGTTGTGAAAGGTCTGCAGCTCTAAACTCAATGCTTCTATTCTGAAACCATCAAATGAATCCATTCTGAAGTTGTCTCCTGAATGAATCAAGCTGGCGCCTGCCTTGTCTTATATCCTCTTCAGGGTCTCTACCTTCCAAGCTTGATGGGACCATTTTCAATCCTGTTTGATTGGTGCCAGTTAAGTACCAATCAGCTCACTCCATTTTTAACTCCTCAATGAACTCAAACCTTGAATGGAACTGGAGAGCTTGAGCCTGATTGATCCATTTACTACCCTGGTGCCATATTCAAAAGGGAAACCCCTGGAGCCTGCCCAGAGACAACCTGTACCGAGGCCAGCTCCAGGGAGCTGTGCCAGGGCCAGCCTCAGTGCCAGGGCCAGAGGCTTGCTGCACCTGGCGTACCTCAGCAGGGCCTGGTGTGATTTATAGCCGGCTGCAGGGTTGGAACACAGGTCCAAGTAGCTGCAAGGAAGGCTGCTGCTGGGAACCTGCCATGCTGGCCTGACACACCTCGAGAGTCTTCTCTGTAGCTGGCACTAGGCTGGGGTAAGCCTTGCTGCTGCCGCCCCAGGGTTAGTTTGCTCTGGGTCAAGGAAGCTACTGTACCCACTGCTGCAACAGCCTGGGGGCTTCCCAAAGGTGGTCTGCCTAGGTATCAAAGCTGCCACACCCAGCCTTTTAGGTGGCAGGGTCCTGTTTGCCAACAATTGAGGAAATCAACTAACTTAAATCTCTTTTCCTACCAAAACAGCCTCACTGCAGCTCATTTTCCCAGTGGTGTTACTAAAGTTCAGTTTCCTTTTTTTGCTATAATTTTGTATAAACTTTTTATTTAAAAGGGTTAGTAAATTTTAATTTTCCTGGCCAAAAAATATATTTTTTAGAAGAAGTTGAATAAGTGTGTTGGAAAGAGGCAAATACAGTTGAGTTTCTTATTATCCAGTTTCCCCATTTAAGAGAAAAGAGTGAGCTCTAGTTAATTGCTAATGCCTCTGGCTATACTGTGCTGCCCAAGTTAAGAAAAAGGTTTACTTCCATGTAGTGTTGCTTATGGATGCTAAACTAGCATCAGGCATTTTTTGTTTTTACTTTACCAGACATGTCTTGATCATGTATCTTAAGTGGCAATGAAAACATTCAGAAACTAGTTAGTCTTTTTTGGGAGAATACAGTTGTTTTATATACTTTGTGTACAAGCAGCTTCAGAACCAACTTTCCTCCAACCCCTGTCCCTACCCCTTTCTCCGGCTATGTTTTCACTGAGAGCTCTTGGCAGGCTTCTGAGCACGCCCAGCACTAAAGGGAAATACCCAAAATTATTTTACAAGCATCAGTAGAAGCTGCTGAAGTTGGCGCTCAGGTCTGGATGACTTTTTTAGCAGCAGAACTTGATGTGGGTGGGGGAGCAGTCTTCATGCCTGCCACAGCTCTGGGCTCCTTGTGGGCTGTGGTCACCCTTTTGCCACAGCAGTGCATCATGGCAGACGTGGAATTACCAGCTATAGGTGCCCAGGGATGACTGGACCCAATATTATTATATTCAAAATTAAATAGCTGTGTTTCCTTCTATAGCTGAAAGAACATGAATTTTATCTGTCATTTATTACATCAAATGCTCTTTCTTTTCATTTTAATAAGTATATGGGGGCCTCCCTGGTGGTGCAAAGGGGTTAAGTCTTAGCACGATGAAGCTATCACCAGCCACTGCAGCATAAGTTCTATCCCTGGCCAGGGAGCTTCCCACATAGCACAGCAGACTTCTCCTGCCTCACCCACTGCTCCCCTCAGTAGTGTATTTCAGTCAGTCCATCTGTACTGCTCCCCACTCTATCTCTGGTGAATCTTCTCACCCCCCACCAGACCTCTGGCCTACACCCCAGTTCTTGTATGCATCAATAAATAAAAATAAATCTTAAAATAAATAAATGGTATAAAGATTTTGTATGTAGACCTAGCTTGGTGACA
The DNA here is from genome assembly GCA_004024925.1 of Scalopus aquaticus. Taxonomy (NCBI): domain Eukaryota; kingdom Metazoa; phylum Chordata; class Mammalia; order Eulipotyphla; family Talpidae; genus Scalopus; species Scalopus aquaticus. Next base: position 15,655 of record PVIJ01015233.1, read on the forward strand.
GAGAAATGTCAACCTCTTCATTATAAACTTATAAATACACTAAAGAAGGCTTGATGTTTGTAGCTAATCTTGATATAATTCAAACCAGTACAATTTCCTGAGTGCTTGGCATGGGGGAGTTTATTTAACTATTACCTATGAGGTAGGTACTACTGTGATCCTTGCTTACGGATGAAGGAAATGCACACAGAGGGGTGAAGCAATTTCTCCCAAGGTTACACAACTAGTATGTAGCAAAGCTGGGAATTGAACACAAAGTTGGAACTGAATTAGAATCTGCCTCTTCTGCTTACTACATTATATTCCTCCTTTATAACTCATTAAGCTTATTGTCTCTACATTTTTTTTTAAGATTTATCTATTTATACATACAGGCTGGGGTACAGGCCAGAGGCGAGGGGCGGCGAGAGGGTTCACCAGAGACAGAGTGGGGAGCAAAACAGGCAGATCAGAAATACACTGCTGAGGGGAGCAGTGGGCAAAGCAGGAGAGGTCTGCCGCACCATGTGGGATTCTCCCCGGCTGGGTGTGGAACTCACATTGCGGGCTGCCGACAGCTCCACAGTGCAGCGCTCAACCGCTGCGCCACCAGGGAGGCCCTTATTATCTCTACATTAAGTAGTGAACAATAAACTATGTAAAAGCAATAAACCTAAGGATAAATTTTACTAAAGTCTTCAACGAACAGTGTGTGGCCATTTGGTTATTGCTACACAATAGCTAAGAAAGTGAAAGGTTTGAAAATATGACCCTAAATGATACAGTGATAAAAGGATACTTCTCTCTTCCTGGCCCACCAGATAAGCATTCCTATTTCTTTTATTTACCCTCCTTGTTTAACAAGCTTGTCTTCTTACATTCTAAGAAAAAGAAAGAACATTCCTAAGAAGATAATAACACCAGATGTTAACCAAGCAAGCTGGCCCCCACACGTATCTCCCTAGAAATCTGCAGCTAAAGAACATGCTGATCCTTGCCCATCTCCCCTTTTCACTCCTTTGTATAAATACCACTGCCCTCTGCCAGAGAGCAGAATGGTCTGCTGAGCTCCTCATTTGTTGACAAATTAAACCACTTTCCTTTCCCTCAAACTCTGTTGAGGGAACCCAAGAGTGGCATTCAGTAACTTAAACTCCAAAAACTAAGTAGGTCACACCACATAGCCACATGTCTATCTCTCTGCTCCTTTCTGGATTCTATGGAAAACCAAGGATTGGCCTAGATTATTGCTTCCACCAGCTAAGTACTCTATGTTCATGGCTGGAAAATAACCATGTCTAGAACAAGATGAACAATGTTTAGAGCCAGCAAATAATGTGAAGTGAAACAGTATTGTGCTCAGAATGTCACAGAAAAGGAGAAATAGATCAGGGAATTATGTCAGTTTCTGGGCATTTCAAACTTTCCTGACTTCAAAATGATGCCCCCCTGGGTTGGACCCTCTATCTTCACAACCGGAGTTATTTGGTAGTCCTGAAAAATACCTATGGACAACCAGGAGGTATCCAGGTTTTCTGAAGTCTAATACTTTTAAATTTGCAGTGGAGGAGGGTTTTCTTTAAGAAAAAGAATACTGATTTGCAAATACTAAATTAGTACATGTTAAAGTTACTACTGTAATAGCCTCTGTACTTGTCCCCTTGCTTTCATTCTCTTTCTAGTCTAGTTAAGTTCTTCATATGTAAAAATTTCCAGTCCCAAAGAGTGTTGGGAATGAAAGAGAAACAGATGTGCAACAAAGTGAGGGCTCCTCAGTCAATGTAGCTTGGGAAATGCTCACAGCATCACATTCACTCTTACTAATTTCATGATACATAGCAGCACAAAAAAAGGCACCAAGAAATTCTGTACTTAAGAAAATCTGCAAAAACTTACTTGTCCATGGAAATAATTTTGGAGGAATAGCTACTAGCAGGTAAAACCCTGATTTAGTTAATCTTTATAAAATATTCATATATTATGCTTTTCCCTGAATGCAAAATAAAGTTCCAAAGGCCACTAAGGTTTCTAGGATCAGTCTGAAATTAAGCAGGTCAACATACCAGGGCATCCCCAATTTGACCTTCTACATCTAAACTTCATCAACCACCATTTAAGAGCAGAAGGCTTGCTACAATGGTTCTACCATCTTCTGGGGAGGTAGGCTGTCCTTTAGAGAGGTCATTCAGTTCTGTCCTTCTCATTGTCTAAACCCTCATGGCGTGTGGCCCACACTTTCATACTGGCATTTAGTTCTAGACTATACCTTGCACTGTTAACTGATTTTTTTTAACATTGCAGCTTTCTCTCCTTCAGTTAATTAAGTTCCCAGAGGCAAATAATTCCTTTTCAGTGGCCCCCTCAGCATATAAGTGTGCGTTGGTAACTTCACTATGCAAACAAATGGCACTAAATAGATGTTGACTGAATAAATGAAATCATGAAGGAGAGCACCTTGGTAAATTTCCCTTTAAATCAATTGGTTTTGCAGATTCTTGAGTCCTGACTTCCTGGGCCCAACAGGGATAAAGCCATGAGACTATGAGAGGACAGTAGTATCTGGTCCCATCCCTAACACAGCATCTGGTAACGCAGAGAAGGTGACTCCCCAAAGGTGTTTTGTGCAGTGGTTATGCAGAGTATCTATCACACTAGGGCAGCAGGATGAGAATATGCAAAACAAGGTTTTACCAACAGGCATCAGAAGACATAAACGTATATATGTAACCTGGGATAAAACATCCCTTGCTAATCATAAATACACACAATTCCCTGCAAAACATTTCCAACAGATGCTTAATGTGCATCTGCTAACTTTGATAAGATGATCACTGAGTCAATTTAATGCCATCTCAAATCTTTTATTTTCTCTCTTTTTTAGAGTATCCAGGTCCCTATTTTATTTTACAGCATGGGTAATTTTCCCTTCTAAGTAGAATACAATTAAATAGGTTCATAAAATATTCATTAACTTACATATGAATGCATATCTGTCTGTGCCTCTAAGTTTAAATTAGTTGTCTCCTTTAGCCTGGATGATTAAGTATTTGCTATAGGGATTTCTCTCAAATGGTTTATCTTTCTGATTGTTCTATTATTTGATCTGTGGCCTGGAATGTCTTTTTAATTCTTACATACACATACCTCTACTTGCCCATAGTACAAGTACCTGTTTTAGGCATTTCATTTATATGAACTTATTCACTAGAATCCATGTCCAAACGATATAAATCCTGACTTGTGATGGCAGGAGCAGAAGGCTGGATCTCTGTTTAAACAATACTTTTGATGCTGGCAGTGATGACTTTGAATCAAGGGCAATGGCAAAGGTGGTCATCCTAGTTCTGTCCCTGTATAACCTCAAGATATTTGAGCTGAAATTGGTAGAGGGAGCAGATTGGGTAACTAGACTAGGATTTCATGCTCCACCTTTACTGATAATGAGCAAGTTACTGGACAGTCTCATAAGTACACTGGGTCTGAATTTTCTGACTTGTAATTTGAAATGGTTGGACTGGATATAGTAAAATTCTTTATTCGATTGAAAGAGGCTCTAAAAGGCATTTGGTTAACTAAAAACAAAAGATAGATTGAACTATAACTAGTTTCCTAGATGCTTAGTTTCAGCCACATGCCTGGTGCTTAACCAGTATCAGTTCTAGGCTTACTGGATATCACCTGTTGGGGTCACTTTAGAGGGAATACAGGACAAGCCTCTTCTTGACTGGCATTTATTTAAGTACATGAATTTATCACATTTATTAAGGAATTTTAGAAAGAGGGGCCTCCCTGGTGGCACAGGGTTAAGTCTCAGTACTATGAAGCTATCTGCAGCCACTGAAGCACGAGTTTGATCCCTGGAGGTGAGCTAACCCACATGGTGCAGCAGACCTCTACTTTCGTGCCTGCTGCTCCCCCCAAGCCGTGTATTTCAGTAGATCCACCTGTTCTGCTCCTTACTCTGTTTCTGGTGAATCCTCTTACCCTTTCTCTATGTCTCTGGCCTACACCCCAGCTTTTACACGTATAAATAAATAAATAAATAAACCTTAAAAATTTTAGAAAGAGAATGAATTGAATACATTTTAAACAGGAACTATAATACAACACTTTGAAAGGTCAATTCAGATTTGTTCTGCAGTTGTGTTTATTGAAAAGACTGAAGCCAGTATGAGTGTCATGTAGTCCAACAAGAGTAATTTCACCCAGTGAAACTTTGAGAAAAAGAACAACCAAACTTACCTGCACGTTAGCATGGACAGACCCAGGCACTTGGTATTTCAATTCATGGGCTGTTGCTTGAGATTTTGGAAGCAGAAAAGGATAAGAAAGGGACCGATATTTTGATTTCATAATCTAAAATAAAGAGAAACAAGTAAAAAAAAAATTAAAATAAAAAAAATATTCATTCTTCCTTATTTTGTGATTATCAAAAAAAATCCAGGTTTATTCATTTGGATAAAAAAGAATAATGTCAATAATGTAGAGGCTACAAATTATTTATTTTTGTTTTCTATTACCCACATTTTCTTCTTTTCCCCTTTTCAGTGACCATGTATTCCTTTACATTCGTAAAGAATGTTTTAACATAATCTTTGGTCTTAGAGGAATTTAACTGCAAAAATGAGATTATTGTTTGTAAACTGATTTTTTTTTTTTTGTTTTACTATTTTGTGCTATCTTGCCATAGAAATATAGCACTAGGTACCATTTTTAAAAACTTCATAGTAAAACGGTATGGAACAATCATGATTTCTTTAGTAACTTCCTACTAATGAACATTTCTGTTCTCATTTTGTTTGAATTATTAGAAAGAATATCAAAATACATCACCTTATTTATTATTGCTTCTTAAGCTTAAATATCTGAAATAGATGCTCTGCGTCAAGGTTGTATGCTTTTGCAAAGGCCTTTTTTTCAAAGGCAGTAACACTGAACTACAGCATTATATAACTTTCAAGAGTACACCACTGAAAATCAATATGTGTATATAATACATTCATTTCTCCACAAAAAGTCCAATCTTCTCCTTCACCACACCATTGTCCTTTTGTCCTGAATTGAAAAGCTTCTTGATGTCCCAGGAGGAGAATAAGCTCTAAAAATCCCAAACCCAAACCCAAGTACTAGCAGTGCTTTTTTTTTTCTTTGTCAGGCCAGTAAGTTAAAAGTAATACTGCTTTGTTTATTAATTCTTCCCTCTTAAATTATTGTTTAAAATATTCCCATTAATTCTAAGAGCTCCCACTAAATAGTTCTTGTAATGTTACATAAGTGAACAACTAGATCAGACACTATGCTGTTGATAAAGCTGAGTCTTTCTTCACAAACTGTTAGGCAGATTATTGCCTCATTGCTATTTAAAGGAAATAATGTATGATAGTTATTTAACTTATAAATGTTAGATCAAGTTCTTACAAGTAATGAAGGCAAATTAAAGAAGACACAATCTGGAGGGGAAAAAATGGCCCCATCCTTGTCATATTGCTCATTTTGCCAGCACCCCCTGGGAAGCCTATGCTGACAGGAAGGCCGTGTAGGCTAGAGCTGAAGGACTTGAAAGTTCCAACTCTCTCATCTCATCTAAGCAAGACTCCACCGGACATACTACAAGCTTCTACAAGACTATGGGTCCAGGTCAGACACTTAATCAACACTTAGTGTTGTAGATATTAAAGGGGTTAGAATCATAAGCCCTGATGATAGCTCTAAATTGTCTGTGGTATAAAAATTAAAGAACTTTGTCTTTATCTTTTGTCCAGAAGCCCCGGCACTCTCAACCAAGCACCCAACTGTAGATGGTGGCATAGCTGGGACTTGCGCAGCTGGGACTTCTTGCCCACCCTCTAGGTTTCTCCTCCACCAGGCCTGTCTCTCATCAAGTGGACTGAACCACAATGAAACCATTCACATACCTTGGTGAAGTTCCAGCGCTGAATAAAGTGACGCGCCACGTCACGAGCTGCCTTTCCGTGGACCACAGAGGCGATGTCATGCCAGGGCATTCGGGGAGTGGTGTACCTGTCAATGAAATCTGCCCAGGTGCACCAGGCAAGCAGTGTCACTGACTTTGTGCCAGGACAGCAGCCATCTGGCCCCAGTCTCATGCAATGATGTTACGGAAAAGGAAATGGCTAATGCCCTTTGGCTTAGGTAGAACAATTCCTTTATAACTAACAGAAACACATCTCTTACATTAAGGAACACAATTTCCCATGCACATCCTGCAAATATGTCTCATTCACTTAGTAATACATAACCATGAGAAAAGATGTGTTTATGTTAGTTAGAACAATTATCCAGTGCTGTTTACTTGATATTACATTTTTCTTTTTCATCCTGGTAAAATAATACCAGGTCACCTATGCAGGGCCATCTCTATATCTTCTTAGTCATACAAGCACAGTAATAATCTGAAAATGTATCATTTTAATGCAGGAAGGTGAAGATGATAACAAGAAAAAGTTGATTAAAGGAAGGATATCATCTCTTGGAAAATAAGAAATTATGCCCCACCCCCCCAATATATCTGCAGGAAACCTGGAAGTTTCAAACAAGTCAGTTCTGCTTCATGTTTCTTTTTAAATATATCTACAAGGAAATGTCCTCAGTCATAGTCTCCAAAGTTTTACCAAATATTCAGAACAAAACAAAGCAAATGGCAGATGATGTACATGCACACTTTCTGAGATTCTGACAAGGGACAAATTATAAGCAGTCACTCACTACCATGGTACTCACCAGCAAAGGGTTTATCAAGTTGAACCCAGTCTTTGAAGACAAAATTGCAGTAGTCCTTTCCGTGCCAGAACCTGGTCTCCCCGTGCAGCTCTCCCACACCCGTCTGTAAGCTGCGGACGGAGCTGGTGTCTGTGAACACAGTGAAACCTTCTCAGACATCGTGGGCCACGTGGCCCCCGGGGGAAGGCTCAACTCTCACTTACTAAACACCTGAAAACTTCTCAACTTTGCTTCTTGAGATTCCTAACTAGGGTAGCCTGTGCCCAGGCCATCAGAGATTGTGGGCTGAAAAGGTTTCATAACCCTTACAAGGCGAATATCTGTGGGGATTTGGGGTTACAAGCAGGTTCACCATTAGATGATGAAATTTAACTTTCTGGTAAGGAGGAGGCGGAAAAAAAATTTGACTTTCTCAGACAATTGATCAACTTATCCTCACCACCTACCGGATGACTGGAAGCAACGGACCACAGGGGAAACTGAATAAATGACTCACTAGGAGGGGAGGAGAGAGCAGTAAAGCCAGGTCACAGAAACATGGAGGCAGAGACCCTATGGAAGTCACACCTTTCTCTTTCCTCAGCTGATACGGTGCATGCATAATGAACAACTCTTGCCTTTGCTGTCTCAAAATGCAAGACCTTCAGATTCTCAGACAGCCCATGTTTCGGCCCTGGAATTGACAGGCTAAGGGACACTGACTGAGCTTCACTTTCTGGGTCAGAAATTCTTTACATGTGAAAGGAAGAATTTGATCTAGATGACATGGAAAGTCTTTTTGGTTCTGAAATCCAATATTCCTAAAATCATAAATGACATCCATTAAAAAAAAAATCACAAACACCAGACAGAAGTCTACGACCACATAGATGCAAAAGCAGCAATTTATCACAACATTTCACAAAGAGCTTTACCAGGACTGTTTTAATTAAGTGTATATACTTTGACTCATATAGCTTGTACTTTTATGGGATGTGGTGACCATAAAGAAAATTAAGCAGGAAGACTAGCAGACCTACAAATCACAAATGCAGCGCTTGGCACAAAAGAGACACTTCACAGACATTGCATGCAAAATTATACTTGTTCAATGAATAAATGGTACCACTTGCAGAAGCCACTGATAGTTCTAGACAGGTCCCCTTCCACCACAATATCCCAGAACTATTTTTCTACGCTTAAGAGAATTCCAGGAGCACCTATTGCTTACAGGGGGTCAAGTCCTAAGAATTAGCGTGCATAGAAGGCTTTTCCCAAGCTGGTGACAATATTGCATTCTGGTCCTGGTTTCCCCCACACACAATCCCAAGCCCACATTCCCCTTATTATCATTTAACAGCCTTAGTCTGTCAAGTGTCCATGCAGTTCACAGGTTATTCCTTTTGCCTGGAATGTTCTTCTCCCCCTCCCTCTTGGCCAGATCTTATCATCCTTCAGAGTCACATAGCAGTTACCTACCCCAGGAAACACTCCCCACATCCCAGCAGAAGAGGCATTCACTAGCACTGCTCCAGCACACTAGCAGTGCTCACCCCAGTGCTTCTGACTGTGACAGCTGTATAAAAAGGCACCCTTCCTGCCCCCCATTGATCCACAAACTCAGCGCAGACAGTGCCGTGTTCCTGGCATTCAGTTGCTAATTAAAAGTATTTACAGGAAAAAAATGGGTTGTTGGAAGAATCATGACACATTTTTGCATAGAAAACATAGGAAAAATAAGTCATTACTTTTCCGACAGCACGATAGTTTTTAATACAATCACCACACAGTCTGAATAATTAATTATCCAAAGACTATTGAAATTTTCTTTTTCCTTTTTTTTTTTAAAGATTTATTTATTTGTGCATACGAGCTGGGGTGTAGGCCAGAAGTGTGGGGGGGAGGGGTGAGAGGATTTACAAGAGACTTGGTGGGGAGCAGAACAGGCAGATCCACTGAAATACGCTGCTGAGGGGAACAGTGGGCAAGACAAGAGAGGTCTGCTGTGCTATGTGTGGGAAGCTCCCTGGCTGGGGATTGAACTCTGCTGCAGTGGCTGCTGATAGCTTCAAAGTGCTGAGACTTAACCCCTTGCGCCACCAGGGAGGCCAGCCTACTGAAATTTTCTATACAAGAAAATATCTTAGAGTCTCCCTGGTGACACAGAGGCTAAGTCTCAGCATTATCAAGATACTGCCTGTCACTGCCGCAGGAGTTTGATCCCCAGGCAGGGAGCTTCCCACACGGCACAGCAGACCTCTCCTGTCTCGCCCACTGCTCCCCTCAGCAGTGTATTTCAGTCAATTCATCTGTTCTGCTCCCCGCTCTGTCTCTGGTTAATCCTCTCAGTCCCACCCCCCTGTCCTCTGACATACACCCCAGTTCCTATATGCATAAATAAAAATAATTGTTTTTTTTAAAAACAGACTAAAAAAAAAGAAGATATCTTAGAATGTTAAAGATTAACTAAACTAAATCATGTTAAAAATAGAATTCTGCTGACTTCTCTTAGTGATTTATAGTTCTGCTGTACTGAAAGGTCAAAGAGCTGGTAGGTTTGTTTGCTCACCTGTAGGCTCTTTATAATATCCAGGGCATTTTTTTAAAAGGAAGAGAAAAAGGCACAAAGAACAAGACCAATAATGGGTCAAATTACAAATTAAAAACAATGATAATCTGTTATTATTTAAGAAATTCTAAGCCAAAACTTTAAATGTACACATACTCTTGTCTAAAAATGAACACTCAGGCACAGCTCCAGGATGAAGTCTGAGCTGTGGAAATGGGCTAGGGGGCTCACAGCCCGTGCCTCTGCTGCTGCTCCCCCTGCAGACTGTGCTCACACCAAGAGATGACTGGCCTCAGAGAAGCACCCTGGGCTGCCCCCGTTTGAGGCATTGGGCTAAGTGGACAACCGGAGCCTGTAGCTTGAAATCATGGAATTCGCTGTGCAGAGCCTTGTGTCCAGTGGGCTTGGGGTGGGGGGGAGGGGGCAGGGGCTAGCCAGTCGGAGCTACAGCTGAGCCAGAGTCTAGAAGCATGGGCTCACACATCCATCGTCACCTTCTGGAGCATCCTGGCCAACCACATCTACCTCACGGTCTGGTACCCTGGTCACTGAAGTCATTAGTAGGATGGCTGTTTGTGCTATTTTCTTCTTTACTGAGATCTTGTTGAGAATCCTAAAAAGGCAGACTTTGAGAGGAGCCGAGGGACTGCATCTTAGGTGAAAGGATGCATTGTGACCCGCAAGTCCTGGTGGTGCAGGGACACAGAAACTCAGAGAGAGGGTGTACTTGTGGACTGCCTTATGTTTTAAGATAAGCTTGGATCTAACAAATAAAACTCTCTGCTCTTGGCCTTCTTTGTTGACTTTCACTTGTGCCCATTTGGGTTTCTGAGTTCCTGCTTTCCGAGAGCCCCAGCTGTGAATTCTCCCAGGGACTAAGTGGCTCTCTAGCGTCTAGAGCTGCAAATAGAGCCTGCCATCATTTCCTGCATCACCTCAGTCTCCATACACCTACTGCATCTCATCTCCCTCTAAAATGGGGCCCCTTAAAATTGGGGGGGGGCTCATGATTCCTTTCAACATCTGAGAAAAGCTATGAAGCTTCACCTTAGCTATGAAGCTATACTTTCATGCCATACCCCTGTCGAAATTTTTGTGCACACATTCACGTATTTCCTGGGCCACTCAAGTTCCCTTTAACCCCACCCTCCCTGGGTTATTTAGCAATCCAGAGGTCACTAGGTCCTGTGGTCTCTTCTGCCAGAGAGTAATCCAGGTCACTATAGAGCTATGAGGGTTGTGCACTACACAGCCTTTTCCAGAAAAGACCATGGATGTTTGTGTGTATTAGGACAGTTTTCCAGAAAGTAGGTGGGAGCTGTCTTGAGAAAGGCTGTCATTTCCTAATTTGCACAAAGGTGTCATATAAACTGCTTCAGATTAATGATGTCAGCTTTTATAATGTCTCCCTGCTATGGCAGACTTAACAAAACAGTAATTTTCTACTCATCTCTGTTGACTCTCCTTGTTCTGGTAGATGATAATAAGGATGATGAGGACCATGATGATAATGATGATAGTGATAATGTGACTGACACATAAAACACTTATTTGGTACCAAACTCAGTTCTGATGACCTACTTACACGCATTATCTCATGTAATTCTTCTAATAATTCTTTGATACAGGTACAATTATCCTCATTTTTTTGGTGAAGAAAGTATCTCCATAGTACGCTAAGAGTAGGATCAGCTTTCAAACTTAGTCAGCCTGGCTCTTTGATCCATTTCACTCACACCACTGCAATCAGATGGCTAAGACGCATGGAAAAGGTAGGAGATGGCTCTACTCTTGCCCCATTGTCTTTTTTTCTCTGTGGCCCTGACCCAAAAGAAGGAAAACACCAGCAAACAATCTCCAAGTTTCCTTTCAGAGTCCTTGTGGGAAAAACCCTGGAATGTGTCTCCCTTATTCCTCTGTTGCTCTTACCAGTCTGTTCTCTCTGGTGTGTCTTAGGGCCCAGACCAGGACCACGAATGGTGGTGCCACTGGTGTCTGTGTTGGGTCTCATGGTGGCCTCGCTTTACCAGAGCCTCTGGATTCAGAACCCTGGTCCCATTTCCCTCCGTGATATAGAGCAATCTCTTGCACAGTGATGATGGTGAAACGAAAGCCACCACATGGTGTAGAAGGTTCTGGGCAACGTAGTGCTGTTTTTATGAATTTGGTTCTTATCCCCAGCTGGGCACATTCAAAAGAATTGATCTGAGCAGACCTCTAGGGGATCACTAGATTCTGGGAAAGTAATACATCTGACCATGTTCAAAAGAGAATGATAGTTAGTATTCACTTTACACTGCTACATTTATTTGACTGCCAAACTGTGGGAAAAGGTAGGTGCCTCAAGAGACCAAATACATATAGCTCAAAAGTTGTTTGGTTGGTACTGAATGTGGAGAGAAGATCTCAACTACTTTTTTTTTAATTTTCTTTTTTCCTTGTTACCAAAGTCAAATGGATAAAAGTACATGTAACTTGTACTTATTGTAGAAAACTATCTTTCTATTAGCCAGGGATCAGCTCTATTAATAATCTGTGCATTCCCTTTAAATATTATTGAGATGGTAAAATGCATAAAATTAAAAAGTACATTTATGTTAATAAATGAACAATCATGTTGCAAAAAATAAATACAAGTGAACAATCTTCTTTTAAATCAGTTAGAAGAGAAACAAAACTGTAAATTCTTAGTCTCAGGAAGTTATTTTGATACTAATTGAATTCAACCTGCTCACAATTCCAATTTGTTTTTATTTTTAGTCATGGCCAAAATTATTCCAAATAAATCAGGGTCCTCTTCAGGACAAATGAGACAACAAGGCAATAAGGTCAAATACTCGTAGTTACTGAGGATGGCAAGGTCCCCTATGAGCAGGGAATGTAACTCTTCACTTCAGCACTGTGGACCTGAGGGGGGTCTCATTAGCCTGGCTCTGGTTCTCAGTGGTTTCCTTAATTGCATCTGCCTTGTCTTCTGACACAGGGCTGAGCTTTCTGCAATGACTGCTTTCTGCATTCTTGTCTGTCAGTGGTCCAGATACTGGCAGCTAAGGTTCATGGAAAGCATGTCCTCCTGCCCCTTAACCAGCATCTCGTGGCTTTGTTACATCCTTCTCCGCTCTTTGCTTTCAAGGCTACATTACCCTCCCATCACTCCAACCCACCCTCTTGATCTTCTTTCCAAGACCCTCCCCACTTATAAGGTTTTCCCCAACCTTCTCTTAGAGTCCCCCTTCTCACCCTGTTTTCTCTTTTGGACTCCAGAGCCACAAACCCTCCCAGTGCCTCACTTGACCCTGTCGACCTGGCTGTACCACCAGAACTTACAAATCATAGGTAACACTACAATCATTATCATCTCCATAAAATCAGGGTTTCCCTTGAGATTTCTGCTTTCTTTTCAGAATCATCTTTGCCTCCTCTCTCTTCACTATCTTCTCTACCTATGCCCACCCCCCCTTCCACTTCCTAAAATCTGTTTACTCCTACTTCGGAAAAAAATTTCCCCAAGTATTTTATTTCGGGTCTGCTGGAACAAGCTTGCCAGACACTCTGTGTCTCCTATGTCACAGCAAAACACGGCCTTAACCCTCCCACCTTTTCCCCCAAATTCCAACCTCTCCCCCCAAATTCCAACCTCACCCCCCACTTCCCAGGGATTCTCCAGCATTGAGTGGTTATGTCTCAAGGTCTCATCCCGACTTTCAAGACCTTCCATGTATTAGATATTTCCCACCAGCCCAATCTACACAAATTTACTCTTAACCAGAATTCTAAAACCCTCAAAATTTGAAAACACAAATGTTTCTCACAGTTCAGGTATTAGCAAAACCTGACCAAAACTGATGAGAAGGTTTTGTCTTTATTCACCCCAATTTGCCTTGAGCAAATACAAATAACTACATTATAGTGTACCATAATGTAAGGTATAGGTATTGTATAACCTTTCTAAAAGCCAGAATCTCCTAATTCCTGAAACACATTTGACGCCCTGGATTTGTCTGAGATACGGTAGACATCTATGTATCACATTCCGATCCAGGTCTGAGATGCTGAAACAAATTCGGCATTTTCCATAGCTGTGCCTTAAGATAGTGCTATAATATCTACCAGGAATGCTAGTTTTTCCACCTTCTTAGTTTCTGCTATTGAACTTCTGTTTATACATATAGCCAGTTCCTAAAGAGGTTCTTGATGGGTTATATATTTTTTTAAAGATTTATTTATTTATACATACAGCTGGGGTACAGGCCAGATGTGTGGAGTGGTGAGAGGCTTCACCAGAGACAGAGCAGGGAGCAGAGCAGGCAGATCAGAAATACACTGCTGAGGGGAGCAGCGGGCGAGGCAGGAGAGGTCTGCCACACCATGTGGGGTTGTCCTCGGCTGGGCGTTGAACTTGCATCGCCACTGGTGACAGCTCCACAGCGCAGTGCTCAACCGCTGCGCCAGCAGGGAGGCCCCCTTGATGGGTTATATTTTTATTTTTATTTATTTTTAAGATTTATTTTTTATTTATACATACAAGCTGGGGCACAGGCCAGAGGCGTGGGGCGGCGAGAGGGTTCACCAGAGACGGAGTGGGAAGCAGAACAGGCAGATCAGAAATACACTGCTGAGGGGAGCAGCGGGCGAGGCAGGAGAGGTCTGCAGCACCATGTGGGATTCTCCTCCGCCGGGTGTCGAACTCGCGTCACCGCTGCCGACAGCTCCACAGCGCAGCGCTTAACCGCTGCGCCACCGGGGAGGCCCGATGGGTTATATTTTTAAAAAATCTTTTAGATTTCAAAATTTTTGGATTTCGCAATCATGGATCAGGAGTAACATTTGTGGAGAATTCTTGTCAGTCGGGGTATCCACCAATGAGTTACTAAAGCCCTAGGGTTAATAAAATATTTCAAACTAATACTTATCTGTTAGATAATATGCTCTCTGACAGCAGAAAATAAGTTGTATACACCTCTATAGCATTGAAAATCTGAGAAGAGAGTTTAGATATGACTTAACTTACTATTTATTATCCCCTATGATAAGATATCTGGATCTAAAGAACCAGTCTCAATTGAATTGTAGAAATTATATTCCCCTCTCAGCCATCTCTTTAATCTTGCTTCCTCTCAGCCATCTCTTTAATCTTGCTTAAAAGGAAAAGATCAGCAAACTATTGCTGAATATAAGAAGAGTAAAGTCTGACCCTTTAAAAATAACACGGTGTCAAGCAAATAAGTTGCAAATTGAAATTCTCCCTCTTGCAAAATAATTCTGAAAGAAATAAAAATTTGAAGATGGATGAGTGATTTTGAATTAATGTATATACTACAGAAATCTAGCATGGTTATCAATCACACTTAAAATTAATTGATTTTAGTGCAGTTTTTCTATGTAGAAACCTATAGAGATCTTACATGCATACTTCATACTGATTTCTGCACAGCTCAGCATGGTTTTTTGCACTCAAATGAAACAGATTGCAGAAAAGTGAACCCCCTTTATATATTAAAGAAAAGAGTGTTATTAATTCAAGCAAATATTGTTTCAACTTTCTAACAAAGAGTCACTCCCTGTTTAATTTGGGTGTCAAGTCCAATAAAACAACACAGATTTAAGTCATTACATGATTGGAATGTAGGGCTGCTGTGCTTGATAAAATTCCTTTATTTTATCAAAATAGCAGGGAAACCTTACTTTTTTCCCCAATATAAATTCATAAGGAACTTCAATATAGAAAACAGTACAAGTGGAGTTATTCCGGTTGAAGTTGGTACCACTGGAGGTGGGTGGTATGAGACCACTTATTTGGCATGTCCTCAGAGTCTCTTAGAAATCCCAGATCTAAGGATTAGAGTATGTAAAGAACTTTCCAGGACTCAACTATCTTTTTGTTTCTCGTTTTAAGTACCTTTTTCATATTGAAAAATTAAATTTGTAATTATATGTAGTGAAATTACATGCAGTTTCCTTATGTAATGGAAAGAGTCTTTTCTCTCTCCCATCCCACATCCAATGCATCAGCAAATGTTGTCAGCTCCACCTTCAAGATGCATTCAATTAGCTGTAATTGCTTGCTACTCTGATCTACTCTGAAGAAAGAGCCTGTAAAAATATAAGTCAGATTTTGTCCATCCTTTGCTCAAGACCATCAGATGTCTTCCTATCCCATTCAAAGTAAAAGCCAAGGTGCTTTCAAGAGCTGTGTTAGCTACATAATTTTACATAATCTTCCTAATGCTCTCTAACTTTTCCCCCCAGTCTACTCTTTCTGCCAAACTCCTGGAACACACCAATCCTTCCTGCCTTTACAGCTGCTATTCCTCCTGCTTGGGGTGCTCTGCCCTGGCTGGAAGCAGATCTCTGCTCCTCGTTCTTTCTTCCTGTTGATCTCTGTTGAAAATTCACCTCAGTAAGGATGCATTCTCAGACCATGAAAATAAAATGGTAATTTCTCTCCTCTGCTTTTCCCCTTCTGCTCCCTTGTTTCCTATGATAATTCCCACCATCTAATGTATAGTGTTTCATGATCTATTTGCATATACAGTTCCCCTACTTACCCTCCAACTAGTTAACTGAATGTCATCTGTTTTGTTAATCACATCTCTAGTATCTAGAACAGTGATATTGTATGGGAACACAATAAATATTTCTTTAGTGAATCAATGAGGCATATACTTTTAGGAATTTATTTCATGAAAGTCCTGTTTTTTATTATTCATATTTTTTACATTATTGTGTATTTCCCATAGGTTATCCACCACCAATGCACTTGTGAACCATCACCATAGTCTCTTGAGCTCTTTTCTACCCCTTTTTGAGACTTTATCCTCCACCTTCCTTACTGGGTGTCTCTTTCTTGTTTGGTTTGCCCATATTCCGATTATAAGTGAAACCATTCAATATGTTTCTCTTTCTTTCTGGCTTATTTCGCTGAGCATTATCCCTTCTAGCTCCATCCATATTGCTGTGAATTGCATATGTTTATCTTTTTTGAATGCTGAATAGTATTCCATTGTGATATACACTTATTTTTGTGTCCCCACTTATAGTTTTTAACGTTGCTGAATTTCACCAAGGGAATGAACCACTTATTATGCTTCTCACCATTCCCCTATTCTTCATATTTAGAGTACTTTCTCTTTCTTAATAAGAAATTCTACAACTCACATGTATCAAGTTTATGAGAGAGAGTTTCCTGAAAACCACCCATTAGAGGTCATCAGATCACTACTGTGGGGATCACTTCCCTCAGGCTGACACTGGCTTCGCTTCCTTAAACTACTCACTACTTGGCCTGCATGTTCTTTTCCACTAGTCGCCAGTGCTATTGTTAGCAACACCAACAGTCATAACTCAGACCAGGCGACCTCATCCCTCTCATTTGTAACTTCAGTTCTAAAGAAGCACGGGTGCACACTGGAATTACAAAGCACGACCTATTCCCAATACTTTACCTTTACTATTTTCAGCTGCAATAACTCTGACCTGGTGCTCTGTGCTACTCAGGCTCCCCCTTACTTTCATCTCAGGACTTTGAAGCTCCACTGAACACAGGAGATACTATGAGTTGTCCCTGAATTTGTATATGCATCAAATACTAGTAGTAATCTAAATAAAACATCTTCCTATACATATTCTTTCTCATTTTTTAGTGTATATTAATGCTATGATTAACAACTTACAAATTTCTTTAATAGTTACATGGGAACTTTAGCTCACTATATATAGTTATCAGTACCTTTTAAGGAAAGTAAGCTCCCTAGATGAAAAAATGCTGGGAACCACTGCTCAGGGGGCAGCTTAATTTACCAGGTTTATTAGCTCTAGTCAGTCACAAGAGACACACTTTCGGCTATGTGAATGGGGGCTCTAATGCAGTCATTTCCTAAACATACACGAGAACCATGGCCTTAGGAACTCAGCCAAAAGTCATGATGTAGATTCCTGCGTGTCTGTCTGAGTCACGAGATTTGCAAGGCTGGTAAACTGGAACATGACTAGACATGTCACTAATCATTTCTAATCCTGAGTTTCCTCTATTGTAAAAAGGAGTTAACACTATTACTACCAGGTTCCACATATGATCCAGGCAGAGAAGGGCACAAAAGCCAGCTTGCAATTCTGCTAAGATTGCTATTTATTATGATGATTACTTGTCGCCATAGTGGATCTGTTGCCAAATTCCTCTTCATTCCCACCACTGTAACTGAGGCACTAATTAATTTATTCTCCAAGTATGTAGTTCTTCCAACACTTTTCAAGTTGCAATTTCTAAAAATTTCACATGTAGAGCATGACACCTCTATTCAAAGACCTTCAAGAGTCTTAACTAAACAAATTTATGTTGGGGAGTCCATTGTGACTGTTGAATGTCTTTCTGGTCTTCTATCAAAGACTGCATTTCAACTGAATTAAGTGTTTTCTACTTGGTGCATTCCATTCCAGTATTTTTGCTGAACTAATTATGTCTTCCTCTCTCTCACACTCTGATCAAATTACTTCCAAAGCTAACTGCAATGTCCCCTTCTCAAGGAAGTCTTTCAAGGCCCATCATGGAGGAAGCCCTCCCACCTTCCACACAACATGTACTATGTGGCTTCTGCCATGCGCTATGTCGCGGTGAGGCTACTTGGCTCTTGGCTGCTGGAGCATAGGGTCTTGGGGAGTGGGGATTGAAAGTGCTACCGGGACTCTGCACTCAGTAAGACATGGACATAGGTTGTGGAAATCGTGCAAACAGAAACCAACAGAAAGGCAATCTAGAAACAAACTCGTGCTCATGCAGCAAAAGCTGAAGCCTAAGACATATCTTCCACTGCACGCAGCACTTACCTGTGTTAGGTTTAGTGAGGCCCTGCTCACAACCATTGGAAGAGCAAAAGAGTTTCAAGTGGGGTTTTAGACCGTGGATTAAATTCTGATGACTTCTACAGTGATTACAATAACCTGGAGAAAGTTGAGAGTTCTTTTTTTTTTTTTTTTTTAACAAAGAAATATATATATATGTGTAGATCAATTTTTTTTAAACTGGGAAGCAGGCTCAGTCATTTTTAAAACTAGCCAAGGTTATAAAATCAGTACCAAATTCTGTGCAGCAGAAAATCGCAGGGCTTTAAGACAGATTTGAAAAGAACAGTAAAATATAAGATATAGAAACTGATGTTTGAGGATAAAACTTGATACATTTCTAGAAGGTAAGAGAAATGAAATTTCTTCTGTGAAAAGCATAGAAAGTCCATCTAATACTTTTCTTTTACCTTTATAACCTGGAGTTATTTTTGGAAATGCTTAGTCATTCTGCTACCATCAGAAATAGGAATTGTGGTTTTATGACTACTTTGTGTGAATAAAACAGTAATTCTTCTAAAATGATGCAAACAAAGGCATGATATTGTAGAGGATGAGCTAGCGGCCTTTCAACATCACACACTCCATTTCATTATAGAAAGACAGATTTTAGAAACAGGCATATAGTTTCTGGCTATGGAGGGGTGCAAACAAGATCAGTTCTAGCAAAGATGATGAACTTACTGGAGATGCTGTCGATGCTGCTGATGCTGTCTGCATTGTGCAGCTGGTGCCTATGGAGCTGTTTGTAGAGGCTGAATTTGGAGAATTTACTGGGCTTTCCTATTCCTTTCAGTTTTGAATCCATTTCATCAGCACTCCTCAAGAATGGCAGATTTTTACTGGATTCATTTTTAGGTTTGAAGTTTAAGGATTCCATGGACTCTGTTGTTTCAACCTGAAAAAAAAATACATACATATATATATATAAAAAAATAATAAAATATATAATAATATATAAATAATATATATTATATATTATTATTTATTATATATTATTATATATTTTATTATTATATATTACTATATATTTATTATTATATATTATTATATTATATATATATAAATAAATAAAATATAAAAATAATAATATATATAATTTTTTTTTAAAGACATTGCATAAGAAAAGGACACATTACACTGCAATGTGGTTCTGTCTATCAAGGCAAGCTGGAGTGAAACATTTACATAATGGAGGTTCCCTTCAAGATTCACAACTTGTGGCTCAGCCCCGGGAAGTGGGGGAATCGTGTGAGTTGCGTAAATACTACCAAAAGAATCCCAGGTGATCCATTGTAGTTTCTCCTTTAGTAGGCTAAATTCTTGAAATTTCACACTAATTAGCCTTTTCATCTCAAATACAATTATATAAGTTACATTCACTGCTGAGTTCTGAAGTTCTTCCCCTGAGAAACATTATGTGATGCTCTTTCTGGCAATCATTTTCCCTGCTACCTATTCACTAAATTGCTGTTTTCTCAGAAGTCACCATCAGTTCCAGCAGTAAAACAGGATGGAGACTATCAAAATTTTTTAAGAGTATATTGATATTCTCGTTGCCACTTTAGTTGAAATAATAAGCATATGGGTACAGGCATATAGATATTTCAGGAGCTCTTGATTCCAAAGGTATTCTGAGATGTTATTAACCTGCTTTCAAGTAAAATTCCTATGTGGCCCGGGACTGACCCCAGAATTCCTAAAGGACCCCGTTATTCTATTTTTGTCAGTCTTTAAGTAGTAAAAGTCCAAAAATAGCTTGGCATTTACTTCTCTTAAGAATGCACATTGTTATTTAACTTAAATCTCAATTGCAGCACATTTTTGTTTATGTACTTCTCTTCCAAATAGGAAGTAAGTCTTTAAATGGAAAACAAAGGAGCTGACTATGAGGTAGCTCCAATGTTCTAGTGGAGCTATTTTCTCTTCTTACAAGAGAGAGATTGTGACTAAAAGATGCAAAGTTACAGACTAGCTAGGTAGTAGATTGGTTTTTGAACTCAGCTCTATCTGATGTTCTACTCAACGTTCTTTGCTCCTCCAGAGAGAAGCCACCTTTCATTCAACCAACCAGCCATGCTATTAAGACATATTATAAATTACGTCCACTTTATACAACTCCATAAAGGTGAATCTTACTCACTGTGAGGGAACCCAGGATTGGCCCCACAGCAACACGCTTCACACTGCCCACGTCCGTGAGTCTGTGTTCATTGTCATCCCACCTTCCGTAGGCTAGGTCTATCCCGCCAACAAAGGCCACTGACTGGTCAATGATGACAAGTTTCTCATGATGAGCCCACAGGTAAACAGAAGACGACACATGATCGGGGTGCCTCATCACCTTGAGAGGAAAAAGAACCTCAGTATGTAACACACTACTCAAAATGTCCTTCATATTATAGTAAAATAGGTCCATTTTCTTACCTCAATACCATTCTGTATAATTCACATGTCAAAATGTGCTATGTATACACCAAAACCAAAACAAAACAGAAACCTATCTGGACATCTAATTTTATGCTCAGTATTGAGCAGGGGAAGAAGACCCCCTAGTTACATTTCAAGGCTCCACTACCCTATCTTATTTTAGCACAACTATATTCCATTTAGTTTGAAGTTTGGCCACACATTTCAATAAAAGTCAGTTCAAATGTAATATCCATAGTTGATTTTGCTGCCACCAACTTCAATAAAGATTATGTTATATCTACATTATTTTAAAAACTTAAAAAAAATCCAACATCTAACTCTGGGAAAAATTTTAATAAGTACATTGATATTTTGGCAGTCACTGAGCTGAAACAGTAAGCATATGAATATAGGCATATAGATATTTTTGGCAGCTCTTGATTTGATGGGTACTTTGAGAAGTTATCAACCCCCAGAATTTTTTTTTTCTGATTCCAGATGGACCTCTATCCTATATCTTTAAGTAGAAACATCCCAAAAACCCTGGAGGACCCTTTTTAAGTATCATATTTTCTAATGAAGGTAAAATACACGAAACATAAAGTTTACCACCTTAAGCATTTTTTGAGCATTTTTTTTCTTTTTTTTTTTATAAATATATATTTTTATTGTTATGTCTTTTACATTTTGTATTCCCCTTGGGTAGCCCACCACCAATTCACCCGTGATCCATCTTCATGGTCCCTTGTGCTCTCCTCTCTTCCATTTTGTGCCCTTTTCCTTCCCTCCCTCCGCCTCCCTCCCCCCCCCACTGATTGTCTCTCTCCCACCTGGCCTCCCTATAGTCCTGTTATAAGTGAAACCATTCGATATTTTTCTCTTTCTTTCTGGCTTATTTCACTGAGTATGATCCCCTCTAATTCCATCCATGTCGCTGCAAATTGCATGTGTTTTTCTTCTTTCCATGCTGAATAGTATTCCATTGTGTATATGTACCACATCTTCTGGATCCAATCATCTATTTTTGGACATCTGGGTTGCTTCCATACCTTTGCTATTGTGAACAGTGCCGCAATGAACATACGGGTGCATGTATCCTTT